>PVJX010001454.1:78338-162170 GCA_004027295.1 Dolichotis patagonum | reverse complement strand
AGGGCCAAGAAGCAAATTCTTTAAGAAGCGAAATTTTTGATGTATGGGATATATGGCTATATATCAATATAACCATTATAAAATATACATTTGGGGTATTTTTATGGTTCTGTTTCTGGATTCTCTGTTTGGATATATTGATATTTGGGTCTGTCCCTCTGCCAATATATCACTGTCATGATTAACATAACTATATCACTAAACCTTATTATTGACTAACGTGACTCTTCCGTTAGTTTTTCTTTTTTCGTAGATTACTTAAGCTATGGCAAGACTACTGACTTCTGATACAAAATTTTAAGATATATTTTTAAATGTAAACTGCAAAGCTTGAGGGACATTTGGTAGTATTTTATCAAGGCTACAGATTAAGTTGCATTTGCTACATTAAATCATCTAGTACATGAACGTGGTATAGCTACCCATTATTTTTAGTTCTTCAATTTGATTTATCAAAACTTTGTAATTTTCAGTATATAATGGATCCTGTATATGTTTTTGCAATTTATACCAAGGTGTTTCAGTTGCTTTATAATGATTGTAAATGAGGTTGTTTTAATTTTCCTTTTAATGTTCTCTGTTAGTATACAAAAATACAATGGATTTTTGTGTATTGATTGTGTGTCCTATGATATTATAAAACTCAATTTTTAAGTATTTAGGTTTTATACATACTGTAGGTTAAAGGTCTTATATTAATTTTTTCTCTATATTTAACTCCAGGTTTGTAAAAGTTTAATCTTTCTGACATCCATATCATTTGCATTTGTACATTATAGACTTGCCATATTTTTACCCATAAAATGAATTATTATAAAGATTTTTATTAATTTTTATAATAGTGATTGTTACAGTTTTTCAAACTGGTTCCTCCTTGCAAAATCATTTATTTATTTATTTATTTATTTAGTTGTTTTGAAACAGGATCTTACCATGCAGTTTAGTCTGGCCATAACCTGATGGTGATCCTTCTTTAGCCTCTCAAGTCCTGGGATTACAGGCATGCACCACTACTCTGGGCTATTGCAAAATCATTCTTGAGTGAATGTTCATACATGTAAAATTGGTATAAAATATACTGGAGTTATTTTTTTAATTTTGAAAATATTTTTAGGCTGGGGTTTTTTTTTCGCCTCTTTTTTTGGATGAGATTTCTTTCAGTCTAATTGTTATTTTTTGCAAATGACTTGCCTTCTTTTATTATGACTTTCAAGATTTTTCCCTCCCTCTTAGGTATTCTTTGGTATCCTAAAACATGATGAGTTATTTTTGATCTTGACCTTCTAGAGTTAGTATATTTCTATGTTTTTTTATATTCAACAGGTTCCTTTTAATCTGAAAATATCTTTTGATCTCACTTGAAGAATTCTTATCAAATTCCATTTTTAATACTGTATCTCTCACATTTTCTGTTATGTATTTGCCATTAGGTAACCATTGGACTTTCTCATTCTCTCTTATGTGTTTCATCACATGTTTTCATAGCTTTGTTACTTCAGTTTAATATTTTATATTGTATGTGATAACCTAAAATCTGACTTTTAATTCACACAAACAGAAGCTGATTCTATATTTGATTTTCTGTTGAGACATTTTCCCTGGTATTTTCTATTAAAGTCTAAATTATGTACACTAAATCATAGAGACATTACGTGTCCAGTGTGATGAATATTTTCACATGTTTACATATCTGTTATCATTATTCCTATTAGGATATGGAACTTTCCATCTCTACAGAAAGTTACTTTACATACCACCTTTTTAAAATCCACGTTTGCCCACAAAAATATATAAAGTTTTTGAAATTATGCTCTCTTCTTTATTTTCATAGTGAACACAAATATCTCTTTTATGATATCTTTCACATTTGTCTGTCGTTTTCTGCTGTCAGTGAGCCAGCTAATGATTGCATCTTCTGATTACGCCATGATTGTGTTCCTCCTGTGGTGTATTCTTAACAGGTTTTGTCTGAAGGTGGAGAGACCCTTGTGTTCAGGATGGTGGACTTGTCCCTCTATGGAAAGACTGAATTCATCTTTGCTAATTCTCAATGGATTTATAGGATTTGGTATAATTTTTCTGTTATTCTTTCTGCTTAGACTATGAGGCCACAACCAGCAATTGTAAAATTCAAAGTTGTGAATAGGTTATATTATTAATTTTCACCTTCTATCAGGCATCAAATTATGACTAATTTGATGACTTAAAGCAGCATGAATTTATTCACTTACTGTTCTGAAGGTCAGAACTCTAAAGGAATCTGTAGTGGTGAAATGGCTCTGGAGGCTGAGAGGGAGAATTGTGTCTTGTCCTTTTCAACTTCTAGACGCCACCTACTCTGTTTGTTGTGGTTTATTCTGTATTCAAAGCCAATAGCATATCCCCTTTTTTATTTTTCTGCTTCTATCTACTCAGTGACTTCTGCCTCTCTCTCCAGCTGCCATTGGAATATTGTTCCCCTCTCTCTTGTAAGAATCCTTGTGATTATATTGGGTGCATCTGTATAATCTAGATAAATTTCTCCATGTTAAGATCTTTACTTAATCACAACTGCAAAGATGTTTTTCCATGTTAAGTAGTACATTGAGAGGTTCTAAGATTAGTATCTAGGCATTAGAGGACAGTGTGTTATACAGCTTACTAAACATCTGTCAGGCAGATAACAAGCTTGAACCACACTTGCACACGTTAGGGTAGAGTGTTACTACTTTCAGTTTTCACATGGTATAGACTTTCTGGTAAGTCAGTTGTAAATGAGGGTCTTAAGATTTGTACCTCATACCTCAGCTGTGACACTAGCATATTAAAACTGGTTCTGCAGCCCCCGTAGATGCTGTCTTACATGACTTTGGGAAGCACGTTCACATCACATAATGTGTGCAGCGTGACAGGCTAGGCGGAAATCATATCCTCCACCATCTGCTCACCTTGCTACTCTGGCCTGGCTCTTTGCTTGTGTTTATTTTTGTCAGGATCAGCTGTACACATGTTCATGTGTACATGTAACTTCAGAACTTTATTTCTTTTTTTTTTGACCAGTATTTTTTGCCTATAAAAGTAATGTGTCATATGCCTATAACTTCACCTTAATTTTGTAGAGGAAGAATGGGTTTCTGTGATAAGTAAACTATTCTCTGAGCACCCTTCCCCGATAAAAGAACAAATCTGGTATGGAAGTTTCGTGTCATGACTCTGAGATGAAAGCTCTCATAAATCTTTATGACCATGCTTTTATTATTATAACTCATGTCATCATTTATACCCATTACTTAGTTTTCAATTTACACAAGAGCATGATAAAATTATAGTGTTTCATGGCTTTGTAACTTTAACATGTATACAAAAACCAATCATTAGTTTTTTAATCATTTATTGAGCTCTATTACTGAGCTTGTGCAGAAAACTGACATGATTTTTGTCTTCAAGAAGTCATGGTCTTGTAGCAGAAATGGATGAGTAAGCAGATAATTACAATGTGGTACTCTGAATTGTCACGTGAACTGAAAGGAGACATAGCTGAGCTGTCCTGGAGGGTAGATGTAACTCAAGGGGCAAGAAAGAGAATGGATTCAAGAGTGTTTAGCTTTAAAATATTCATTATTGAATTGTTGAGTGGGGAAGATAGAAGGATTCAAGAGGGGACTGTTCTGAGACAAAGCAGATAGAGTAAAATATGAATTGTAGAATCTAAGTAGGAGGCATATGGTGGCTCACTGTATAAGTCTTTCACTCTTCTGTGTGTTTGAAAAATTTCATAATGAAAGGTTGTGAAAGAATCATATCCATCTTTATTAGAGTCATCATTCATTGAGTAGTTAGTGTGCCAAGCATTTTTAAGATCTCTACATGATTTAACTCACATAATTTGCACATCATCTGTTCTAGTTGGGCAATATTCTTATACCTGTTTTAAAAAGTCAGACACAGAGAAGTAAAGTAACTTGTTCCAGCTCACACAGTAAGTGGAGAATCTAAGTCAAATAAGCTATCTAGCTATAGAATTTTAACTCTAACCTTTAGAACTACTACTCTAAAACACTGGAAGGATTTCCTTCAAAGGAGGAAAAATATAACAAGTAAAGGACAAAAATATGGCTGATAAATGTAATATAAAGCACAAATCAGTGAGCAGTGGAGGCCACTGGCAACAGAAGTCATTTGATAAATGACTTTGTATGACTCTGTTTTTGGCCTCACCTGGTAGTTGATAGCTATCCATGGAAGTATTTTTTAAAGGAGAAAATAAGTTTAGATTTCTATTTGGAGACAGGAGCCCTGAAATCAGTGTGTAGAATTAGTTGAAACTAGGGCTTTTCATTTTTTATTCATTTTCAGGTGAAAAATGCTGTAACAAAATAGAACAGTTTAGCATTCGATAAACGGTGCAAGTTAAAATGTCTGGAAGGAACTCTGTGGCTCCTAAATATAAGGTGCTTTCTGCAGAAGTTGAAAGTGACCCTAATCTGATAAGTGTAGTATTTTTAGCTTTAGTAGATATTAAGAGGGATGTTTCATTATTCAATGTAAGACACAAATTAGAATTCTCAGGTTTACCCTGAACATTTTCCTCTTTTCTTTAAAATGTGGTAATCCGTGTGTTTCTCTTATCCTTGTATTCTCTGAATCATACAATTGTTGCAAATACTTTGATTGGTTGTCACTTGCCTTTACTTTTGAGAAAACCTTAGAAACTTATTACTGTCGTCATGGAATCCATTATTTCTCTTCCATGTTGTATGATAAGGCTCAGTAAATGGTTGGGATCCTTGGAGAAAAAAATTGAGAGTCAAGATTCATGGAGGTATAGAAAGCTAATAGATAAAATGTTATGGAAAAATTACATTTTTGTGGTCTCAAAGTATTTCCTAAATATTTATGATTAGTTACAAAAGTAAAATGGTTTCTAAACTATTAGCAACAACAAAATAAACTGATAATACCTACTTCCTAATGTAATGCATGAGGATAAAATTTCACTTGCACATATTATTCTTGAAAAAATCTTGAATTAGATATGAAGAAACAATCAGGAAAATTCAAATTGAATGCCATTCTATGAAATAACTGGCCTAGATTCTTTATAAATGTCAGTGTTGTAAAAAACATTAGTAAGTAGAAAAACTGTTTACTATGAAATCAGTGACCATACGTGTCACATCACATGTGAATTTCACATCACAGAAGCCAAAAAAACAAAATGCACACCACTAGGAATGACGTTATTAGCTCACTGTGTAAAATGTGAATATATATGATATGGTAAATAATATTTTTGTATCAGTGTTAAATTTCTTGGGTTGATAAGTTGTACTTACACAGGTGAATATTTTCTTTATTAGAAAAAAATCTATTTGTTGGATCCTTAAAGTATATTTTCAGATAGAGTATCATAGTATCTGCTATTTATTTCCAAATGATTCAGGAAAAAATAATAAGTAATATAGAAAGAGAAGAAAAGAGGAAAGATGAAGTAAACTAGCATAAAAACTGAAAAGAAACTTTCAAATGTTCACATTGATCCTAGGTGAAAAACATTTTGTATTCATAGCATCATTGTTTCAATTTTTTTGTAAGTTCGATATTTTTCAACAAAGAAGAAACTTTTGGGGGGTTCCATATGATTGGTTTAAATTGAGTGTTGTATATGGAATTATCTAAATATATTACATTTTTATGTTATTTTAGAACAATCCTACTCCCATAGTTTTAACTTAGTGTAGTTGCTTGTATTATTCATCTGATTTTCTGGTGCTTTTGAAATAGCAGTTACTTATATAAATACTTACTATGCCATAAGGATAGACTTATACTTTAAAGTGATACATTGTTATGTGGCTGTGTTACATTGATTACTGTAATTTCAGATTCCCAGAATGAAATTTTGATTTTTTGTATATAACATTTGTTTGCATTGTTATAATATGATATATGCAAAATCGATTAGAAGAGTGTGAGTTTTGGCATAATGTTCCTTGAAAGAGACTTTAAAATTTCCACTTGAGGAAAAAACCTGACCGATGACTTACTCTCTGATTGGCATAGATTCTGAAATCAGCCTTTTCCTCTCTATTTAGGAATCATTTTGCTGGGAACATTGGCCTATTTTCTCAAATCATATAGGAAGAAAAGCCATATTATTATTGTTTTCACTGAATAAAATATACGTAGTACTGCTGCATTTTGCTCATTCTAATCAATACCCACTTATTTTCTTACGTAACACTCTCAATCTTAGCAAAGAGAGAACTTTTTATATTTTGCTCTGCTTCTGCCAGTCTTCTTCATTGGGGAACCTTCTCCTTCATCTTGTTCATTGCTGGCAGATTCTGCGGTAGGCAGTTTCTCTTATAAAACAAAGGTTAACTATGATTCTCCTCATACAAAAACCTGAACAAGGCTTTTTGATTGTTTATGGAGAAGTTGCCAAAGAATGAAATGAAAAGCTCCAGCTTTCTATCTACGCCTACACCCCCTACACTCCCTGGAGCCAACAGAAGAGCTTAGTCACGGAGCCGATGAGGCCATGGAGTACCACATTAGTGAAAAAGCTGATTATAAATAATAATGACCTTAGTGGATGATGAGAAATGCAGTAAACTTTTCCTGAGCCAGACAGGATGATGTAGGGGTAAGATACCAATGCTAAAGTCTGTAAGGGCAGCAGATGCTGAGAGATTGAATTTCTTTCTATAGTAATTTAGGTTGACAGTGTTTTTAGATGCCCAATAAATATTTTTAAGTAAACAGAGAGGTCTAACAACTGATTTCCTAATGAAAATCCATGAATCCAATAATGTTCACATTAAACACAAACTATGGCTTAAAACTTTATTTCAGGAGTAAGATCAGAATCCTAACAGGGCAATAGGGAAAAAATTCTCCATCTAAATGTAGGATTATTCACAGAGATTGAAAAAACAAAAACAAAAAACCTGAAATATATATATTTGCCTAATTGTGTTCATTATGGAGTGGAGGCATGGAGGGGAAGTAATATATCTATATTAGTTCTTAGTTCTATTTGGTTTTGTGTGAAGCAGTCTTCTAGTGAGAAGGACATATCAGGTATTTAGCTTTCCTTGACTTTTTTGTTTAGTGATCCTGTCATTAGTGGTTTGGTTTTAGTCCCATATTTGTTTGCATTGATAAACTTAGAGTTATAATGCTTTGTTGGCTTTTGAACTAGCTTATTGTCCTGAATATGATAATTTTTATAAAAGCTAACTGCAAAATCTACAGTAATCTCTAAAATCAATCAGTTTAGTATACCTATTGGAGCTAAAACTAAGGCAACACCATTTTACTTGGTTAATTTTTAACCCTCAGCCCTCAGATTTAAAAAATTCTAAATATAAATACTATTGCTTTTAATCATGGCATTGTTGACAAACTAGAAATGATGAATATTTGTTATCAGAGGCTGTCCTGTGTATTACAGAAGGTTTAGAAGCCAATAGAACTCGCTTTTAATTTGTAATGACCAAAATTCAATCTTTGAAAGCTTTCTGTTTATGTTGGGAGGAAAAGCAGAAATTTTGAGGAAACAAAGTTTTGTTTCCTTCTTGTATAATAACAAAATATTTGTACTCTTTGGCCATTAAACATAAGTCAGATCTACTCCAAAAAGTAAATGAAAAATTCCATTCAAAACAATTTTTCATCTCTAGCCAAACACATTCCTAAAATTAATGAAGATATTTTGCTAATTTAATAACTCCAAATTTCTAAGTGGTTAGTGGTAAATACCTATTGAGGGATATTGGATTCTTAATCTAGTTCATAGGTCAAGTGGGTGTCATTTTGATTTGTTTTTAAATGAACTATTCTATCTATAACCTTATAATTTTGTGACCCTAATCTCTGTGTGTCATTGTCGCAAGAATTTGATTACATCATGCGTGAATATGGCCCCATTCTTCATGCACATCCATAGATTTCACTTACTTCTTGGTTATTCTATTACTGGCTCCATTGCTTCTGACTGTAAAAGAAGGTTTAGTCATTGTTCCATAGATTGTGATGCCAGTGGGTGCCCTGGGTAGCAATTTTCTGAGCTATGCCCTTCTTTGGAAATTTTGTTCACAGCTGGAGAAATGCCATAGTTGTCTCAGCTTTTGAGTCTGACTTTTAGTTAGAGATGTTAGGAACAAGAAAATATAATCACTTTCTAGAAGCAATGAGCAATTGTGTGCACATCTGGTGGCTTACTGTTGAAGATTCCAAAGCATTTAAAAATATTGATTAAGCTTCAACCTGTTGGGGAATTGTTGCCATATCTTTAATTTTGCCCTTAGATTTTCTGAGGCTTAAAGCTTCGTTTAGTTTGCTGAATCTTGTATTATGGCAAGAAAGAGACCTCAGGGATCCCATTCCCCAGGTTCCTATTAGCCTTGACAAGTGTCGTTAAAATTTCAGACGCCTCACTCTCTCAAAGACAGTCCCTTACAACTTCAGTGCAAAGTCTGAAACAATCTTTATATATATTATGGGTCTTGAAATATATTCTGGAGTCATATATCAAATTTGTACCTACTAGTTATGCTAGTGCGTACCCATCTCTGTTTGCTGTATTTATTTTGATATTAATGTTTGCTATAGTCTTAAACCAACAGGGGACCTTCACCAGATTTAGGCTTTTATTATCAATCACCTCATATTTAAATGGTTGTTCTCAGGGGAGAAATGCATGAAGGATTGGTAGAAGTTAGAAAATTTTTTTATCTAGTAATTATCACCTACCATTAGAAACAAGTACAAATCATATGATGTCAGAGTGAATCTATCGCATACCATAATCAAATATGAATCAAAGTAATTACCAGGCAAACAGGCATTGAATAGAACTTTAAGCCAATTAAACTATTAGGCTGTACCACTGAATAAACACTTTAGTATTTTAATTTGCTCCTCTTTTCATTTGCTTCAGCAATATATTTGCTAATATGACTGAAATGCACTAATACTATTTAATTAACCTATTTTTGTCAGCACCTCACATGAGTTGCATGAAGTAGATGTGCTAAAGTCTCAATAATAATAACAAATGTGAAATTTCTGCCGGTGATTTTACAACTATGCCAAATTGCAACAGTATCCAGGGAAAAAAGAGAAATGGTAGCCTTTCATAAATTGGATTGAAAATACTTGTAAAAACATGCTGAATCAATACAAAGTAAATAAAACATTTAGTAAAATTTTAAGGGAATAATTACACAGGTTCCTTGTTCCACGTGGTGTATTGTTGCGATTAACTATTGTGTCTGGTTTGGAATACTTGAATTTATAAAGGCAGGAAAGAGTTTGACAGCATCCTTTAATACATCATGTACCTTTGGGAGACTTTCTTTGTACTTAAATGAGAAAAGCATCATGAAATGTTGCTCTATTTCCCTTTTAATTCCTAATACTAGCATCAAAACCCTAAGATGGTTTGTCTTCATTTCACAATGCATAGTTTTACGAAAATGAACACATGACAAGAAGTCCCACTTTCTTCCATCTTTGGGTAGTAGATGTATAAGAAAGCCAGGTGACACAATCCAGGTTAAATGTAAAAATGGTCTTTTCTCTCCAAAACATCATAGTCTGCTCATTGGCACCATAAAGATACGTCTCAGCTGTTCATCTAAACATTTTATTCAATCTGGTGGACAGAGTTTGTAAACAATTAACTAAAATTGCCCTAAATTTCTTCTTGTTTCCTTTTATATGTTTATAGATTTTTCACATTTTCTAGTAAAATGCTTCAAGTACTCTAAAACACTACTTAGCTATCACTGGATCATGAACCCCTAAAGGTAAAGGTAAAGGTAAAGGTAAAGGTAAAGGTAAAGGTAAAGGTAAAGGTAACAGAGCTTCCTTTCCCCTACTTTGGGCAGGTCAGGGATTCATATGCAGTTCCTGGTACTCTGGTTGGTAATAAGAGGTATAAGCACCTCCTAATGGATGTCCTCTTTCTAACTCTTAGAATAACTGATTGTCACATACTAAGAGTTCTTAGAGGCCTGGGGCAAAACTCTTTATTGTACAGATTATAAAGCAAAACTTCAGAGGAGTGAAATATCATACTGTTGTCCATGTATTTTTGCATCAACATGAGGATTTGAACTCAGATTTCTGATTCCCTAACTGCTTTTCCTGTTTATGACACCAGCTCTTCATTTTCTTTGCATATGGCGAAACTGTAAATAATCACAACGGTGTGACAATTATAGCTGATTCTCTTTTTATTTTTCAGAGATAGAATATTTTATGCTCCTAACCCAGACTTGTTTAACTAAGGTCAAATTTACATAAACAAATGTCTTCAGAGGACCCAAGGTAGCACACCTGGGGAGAGGCAAGAGTGGCACCATTTCAGTAAAGTGCACAATACATGTCCCACTTGAAAATATTCACATTCAGAATTCTGAATTGTCTTTCTTGCCAAAACAAGCCTGTGGACAGGAAAGTAGTTTCCATCCCTGTCTGCATCTCCATGCAGATACAGCAAAGCATTCTTTTAGTTATGCAACCACAATCTACATCACCAGCTCCTGTTAGAATACTAGGTGTCCCGAGAACCATACCAGACCCTCTGCTTTAAATGCCCTGAACTTTTATACTCAGTGAGTGCGTCTGTGTTCAGGGTTATAAAATGCCCTTCCCCAGACATTTGACCAGTCTCCCCAAAGACTAAGCCTCAGAAGAATATCACATACACATTGTGAAAAACTCACAGAGAACACAATGCTGCAGCCTGCAGCCTTCCTGAGAGCTGAACCCAAACAGGCAAACCAAATCATAGGGCAAGCCCACCATATGTGCCAGACAACCAGTGTAATTATATTCTGTAGCTGAGGAATTACATAAATTGCCCATCGGGAAGGAACCCTTAATCTCCACCCCTCCTCCCAAATCTATAAACAGCTGTACAAGTCTCTGCATTTTTGAAAGGCTGAATACATTTGATCGGAAAACCAACTTGATTTCCTAATCAAGTTCAATATGAGGAGAGCCAGTTAGAGATATATGTTATTCGCCTGGTGTGCATCTTTGATTTATGCACTAATTATGTCGATCCTTTGGAGAACACAGCCATGAAGCTGGGTCCTCCTTGATTAATGCTGGCTGAGAGCCATGCAGCGCACAGCGGCGAGCAGCTCAGCATCTCTAGTCCCAGCTGAGAATATGGTCCCATTATCTCCCAGCTGCCTAAGCAATCCATAAGGGCCTGTTCTGCGTGGATGATCAGTGTAGTGGAAGCAGGGACTTGCTGAGAGCTGGAACCTCTGTTTGATTTGCTGTAACATGTAGAGCGAAACTGGGACATTTTACTTTACAGTCTGTAAGTACCAGGTTTCCCCACCTTTTCTCCCTACAGCTTCATGTGAATGTGACTTTGCAAGCTGCATTTGATTTTCTATTCCACTGCTCTTTGTTGAATCAAGCTGGTGAGACAGTATAATCTGTATAGAGCTTGCTGTTTCTGTCAGATCTCTTATATAATTAATTCACACAAGGAAATAAGTTGCCTTTCAGAATGCTGTTATAGGAGTTAAAAATCATTGGCTTAGTTTTTAATTTCAGAGCAGGGTTGCATTATCTGTGGTGCCCAGGATGGTTAGAACATATATGTATCTTCCTCTGTCCTCTGCCTATTGCAAGAAAAATGTAAGTAAGATGAGTGTGTGTGTGTGTGTGTGTGTGTGTGTGTGTGTGTGAATGGGATCATTTTATATGAATGTCTATGTAAAAGAAGCTTGTATGAGTATTTCCAGAATTAAAATAGTTCATTTTGCTACTCTCTGCTGCCACTAACAAATGCATGAACAAGAAAGTTTCTCTTGTTTTCAGTTGAAGGTTGTTTAGAAACTTTACAGAGGAAGAGAATGACTATTAGGAATATTTGCAAATTAAGCTGTATGTCTTTTTCCATTCAGTAGAAAAATATTTAAAAGTAATAATCTATTATAGTATAATGTTGCTTTTGAATGCACCACTTTTTAAGAAGTAGTATAAATTAATAAAGCAAAAATATATCTCTTCAAATGTAGGTTCATTTGTATTTCATGTATCAGCCACTGCAATCTGTCATATTAATATTTGTAATTCATGCAAGATGAATTGAGCATGAAAATCCTATTAGAATTTAATATTATTATTAATGTTTGTGTGGTGCTTTTCAAATGATCAATGCCTTAGAGAAAATAAAGATTGTTATCAATATATAAAAAGATTTGTGGATTTTTCTCTGCACATTTCCCAAAATTTAATGTAAATTACACTTTTCTTCCTGGATTGGCAGTAGAACAATTAAGCTGTTGTCAGAATTGGCATAAAAGTCTTCAACCATATGAACAAGTAGCCCAAGCTGAAGTAGACTGAAGTGAACCTGAAATCATTCACATCTAAAAAGTAGAATCAAACTGCTGAACTTGGGACCATGGTGCCAGAGGATCTCTTAATTTACAGGGTGGAAATAAGAGTTTCCCTGAATGGGCAGTAAGTCTCAAGGCAGAAAGAAGCCTCACAGATGTGAAGTATGAAAGAGTCTCACGAAGTCTTTTCTGTTTAGATTTGGTTGAGCAGAATGAAGTAAAAGACAAATAAAATAAAGATAGTCTTTTTGAGCACCGGTATTCAGAGAGCTTGAGGTTTGGAGGACAAAAGATGAAAAACCAATGATGAATACTGGCTAGAAGGAAAATGAGGATTTAGGCTATGTGACCTTTGGGTAGCAAAAAGTCCCAGTATCTTTCTAGCCAAAAAGTCTACTTCCAGGGTGTGTGTGGGTGGGTGGGGGTGTCTTCAATGGCTTAATGCTAAAAGATGGTTTAATGGCAAGTGGTTTGGGTGGTCATATTTTTCCTAAACAAAAGTGATACTGTGTCTTCTTTTAATACTAAGCTGACTTTTGTGATTATTGCTGAGGAACTCTTAGCTGTATTTTAAAATAATTGTTTGTGTTTTTCTGACGAATAAAAGTATATAAGAAGTGATCTAGTTTTAGGATGGCAGGAACAGAAATAGGATTAGCTAAGATACATTTTTGTCTTTATAAATATTTAATTTGTGCCTACCTAACTTAGTAAACACTGTTTCTTTTAATTCCACTCTTTTTGGTTGTCAAATTCTCAAATCTTATCTCGTAAAAGCATGGACTTTTGCCTGCTGCAGAAGAGTATTTGCTGAGGTAACTATATTTTCTATTTAATATTCAAATATTTTAAAATATCAACTCACGTTAGGATGTTATGCATTTTAAAGGCTGGTAACCACAAATCTCAGAGAAGTGTTTATAAGATACATGATGTACTCTTATTACTTGAAATAGTTTTGATTACTTTCTAAAAATTAGAATGTTGTTCTCCTACTTGTGCTTAGTCTGTTAAAAAGCGGATTGAGCACTCCAGGGTTTGTTTTAGGGTCTGCTTTTCTGACAGATGGGGAAGCCAGATGGGTATTACATATACCTCATAAAATGTTCTTTTAAAAGAGGTGCTCCTAAAAGTAAGGTAATTGGATTGGTCTTCAAAATAACTTTAAAATGCTTCAAAGGAGAATAATGGATGAGCCCTGCATTTTCCAAGTAAAGACAATGTGTCTTTGTATGTGCTTCCACGCATGCAATAGTCTATTTTCTGTGCTACCCCTAGTTCAGTACCCCCACAGCCCCCAAAATATTCTGCTGTTAAACGAAGCAGGAAAAAGCCTATGAAGGATGTGTCAGCCTATCAAAGCCCCCTGGTGCTGTTTACTTTGGGCCCATGGCAAATTGTTTTGTGTGTCCCCAAAACTCTGGTTTGGCAAGAAAGAAAACTTCATAATGTCCTCAGGAGCATTTGTTAGAAGCTCTTCTTTGCACACAGGAGTACCTTTGCCCCCCCCCCCAATAGGTTGGGCTGGTGATTGTGAAGTAGAAGATGAAGTTGTAGAAACTAACTCCAAAATAAGCAAAAAAGTGAATATGGTTGAATGAAAAATAATGAACCTTGATAATTTTTGATGATTGCAAATGTCTGTAAACTTTGACTATATATAATCTAAGTATACCTAAGTATTTTAAGAAGCAATAAAAACTTGTGTTAATCTCTTTTACATTTCTGGGAAGTCACCACTCTTCTCCTTGCCTTAGTTAGTATCCCCCTATGAAATAACACATGAGATCCTTTGAGGTTAGGCAAGTCTATGAACCCAGGGTACCACATTCTAATCTTTACTCATTCCTGGAACATCTTACAAATTGCTAGGACTGGGTAAATATTTTTGTAATCATCAACAAAGTATCACTAAGATTCTTTCTTTCCTTCTCTATTTGTTTCTTTTATGCTGCTTTCTTTTTCTTTCCTTGCTCCTTGTCTTTTGACACTGTCTTCATCTCCGCCTTGTCCCTCTGTTCATCTCCTCCTGCCTTCCTGCTTCCTTTTTTTATTACAGACTTTTTCTAAAGTCAAGGTTGACTTCAGAATTCAGTCTGCAGTTATGTTATTTTTCACAACCTTCTCTTAGGAGATATCTTTTGTTATAAATAATACACTGATCTATAGTTGTATATTACATTTAGTTTTAGACATGTGTCTTGAAAGTTAAGGATGTGTATAGATGTGTTTATAGATTGCCCACATTAATTTTCAAAGGAAGAAAGTTATGTATTTTACACTTAATATATAAGAAGTTTAAGCAGAATAAATCCTAATGTACTAAATTAACAAAATTTAATTTAAAAATAAAATAATTCCAAATAATTGCATTTCAGTGTACAGGATTTGATTTTGAAAAAAAATATGCATTGAAAAATCTCATTTTTTCTGCCAAGAAAATATTATTTTGTTAATTAGTATTGAAAATAAAAACCACAAGTTATTTCAGTCAGAAACCTATAGCATAACATAGTCAAGTAAGCAACTTCTTGTAATTTAAGAAAGAAAAGAAAAATATTTAATGGCAAAGTTTTGTTACTGATTTATTGTAATCTCAGAAGCATTTAATACAAGATAAGTTTCTTAGTTAAAAACCAACGGATGATGAAATCACTAAGCTCTTTACCAATGATTCTAGAGCCTCTTCATATACTAAAACCAAATTGTGAATAAACTGCATTTGAACGTCTTCACTGAAAATACTGAATCTAAATTAATATCATAACTTATAATTAATATATGGTTTGTAGCATTTTTGTTTGCTTTAGTATTATTATTAAATAAAAATGTGCATTGGCCTGATAGTTGCAATAGCACCAATTACAGACTAATATCTTTTAACAATAGATACATACTCATGTTATATTTTTCAACCTCATGTGTACCTTTCTCTAACATAGATCCTAAGTGTTCATTTGACAATAGCAATAAGTTATTGGGAAATTTACACATATGTGTCTTATTCTTCTGGAGTTTGGATATTAACGTTGTTGCTTATTAAACTTGCAGACTGTATTCAATGTGATCCTTGCAAAGTAAAAAATTAATTTTCTGTCTCTCATAAAACTAAGTAGATACCCTAGCTTTTTAGGCAGTAAATCTGTTTTAAGTAGAATCAGTAATGTGAGATAATTCCTCTGTTTTATACTTGCGCATCCTTCAATGACCAAAATGATTGTGTACTTGTCTACTAATTCAGTGAAAAAATATATTGATGTTGGGCAACTTTTGATCATTTGTGGCTCCCAAATCCTTGATTATAAAGTCATTTGGCAGCTTCAAGGCACGGCTTGTGGTTTGAAACCAGTACAACTGGAGACTTGAGATATTCAATTCAATATTCCTTAGTTAAAAGCTCCACTGATTCACTGGACTATTTTATTGTGTAGTTAAAAAGGTAGAGTTGTAAATAACACTTAGCTATGGATTTTTGTTTTTCTTTCACGACTTCATATGTTTTTGCCTTTATTCCAACTGTAGGAATGTAAGTCTTTCTGCATTTAAATATGAAATTTCTTTGTTGTTTCAAAAGAAGAATGGAATGATTTAATATTGAGCGGAGTACATGAGAACGAGATGCAAAGGAATAAATTGTTTCTTACACTGCTTCTCATGCTTAGGTATAAATTACAGAACTACATATTTTGAAGATCTGACAGAATTTAAAGAAGCTGACTGTGCCAGCTTTCAGAATTTAAGGCTTCCCAGAAGGTTGCCGTGTATCAGTGGATAAAAATTTGAATGCAAAGTAAATAAGGAAATGGAAGAATCAGTGTGTTGTGGTTGAAAGAGCTGTGACTTCATATGGCAAAGGAAACTGTAGTAAGAAAGTAAAAAATATCAAGTATAAGGGCACTGGGACTTACTCCATAAGAGCTGGCATAGGTATTGCTAAGTTACTATGCACATGTTTAAGAAATTTAGGTCAATGAAGAGATATATAAAGAAAGAAATGCTTTTGACTGCTGAGTGTACTGGATGACAAGATTTAAAATTATAATTATCTTAAATGAAGTAGATATGATGGCATCATATTTCAATTGCCTCATTTTAATGAGGATTTCTGGATATAGTGCATGAGTATGTATTTCATCTAGTTTGCTAGATGTTAGTAAACATGCATTTGTGGAAATTAGGTAGCTATTTATATAAGTTGCAAGTAAATTCTCTTGATCTTTTTCCAGTGTGTGTGTGTGTGTGTGCGCGCGCGCGCTTGTGTGCGTGCGTGTGTGTGTTTGAGCTATCATCCCACCTTCCTTTTATCTATATTATCCCAAATCATCCTAGGAAATGGGAGAGTAAGAGTGATTTCCAGGAGATTGATTTCATTAAAAAATTTCATTCCTAGGAAGTAAATTTAAAGTACTTAATGTAGAGTGTAATATCCCACGATACTGAATGAGTTCATGTAATTATTTCACTTCACTTTTCTTCTACCAGCATCACATCCAGAGTAATATGTTTAGTTCTCCCAAGACTTTGGATAAATAACCTGGTCTACTGGACAGACCTCTAAATGAGTCATGTCACTAATTAAACACAGTCAATTGCAAGAGCTTTGGCTTCCAGCCAATTAGAATTCAAAGGGTATTTGTGCACCTTTAAGTTGGGAAAGCTGCTCACTCACAGCCATAGCACCTAGCATCAGAGAAATGCCACCATTTCCCAGAAAAGAACAAGTCATGTGCTCAGACATGGTCTCCGGCATCTTTCTGATGTGTGTGTTAAATGCGAATTTGGTAATTTAAGGTGTATAACTCTCACTCCTATCTAGCAGTCTGGCAATGTGTGCAGAGAATAAAGCAGTAACAGATCTAGCCTGACAGGATCCTTCCCTGGAGTCACCCCTCCTCTCTTCTCACCAGAGGAATCCACCAGGGTGTTCAGTTGGTTGCTGTTGTTAACCTCTGTTGTACTATTATATTTCTTGTTGGAAGTACCATTTGTAGCATGTAAGTACATTGAAGAGATGTGAAAGCCATCAAAAGTAACTTTACTTTCAAATTAGAAGGAAAAAAAATAGTCTCTTAAGCTAATGTGGGTATGTTAAAAACTAAATGAGAACTAGCTGTTTATGTATTTGATTGAGCAAGGAGAGGCAATTGTGGAAAAGTAACAGAATATGTGGGAAGACTAAAGGAAGGTAAAAGCAATTCTTTAAAAATTCTGCTGTATGGAATCTAGGAAGCCTTGCCTGTCTATCTCTGCTGATAAGACTGACTCTTTTTTCCTTTTCTAGGGAGGATATCTTTCACATAGTTTTAGTTACAAAGTGCAACAAAAGTCTTTGAGGAATGCTCATCAAAGACTGTGACTGAATGATGTGTTGGTTTTGAAGGGGATTTTTTTCCAGATTATTCTTACAGTACGCTAATACTATTCAAGATCCTCAAAGTGATAAACTAAGATATTTCACTAATCTAAGTGTTTATATAACAGTCTTTAACCTCAAATTAATCTCAAGGACAGAATTAGGAGTATGTATTAAAGTTGGTACAAGGGCTGGGTATTTAGTTCAGCAGCATAAGTGCCTGCCTGGCAAGTGTGATATCATGAGTTTGATCCTGGTATCAAAAATAAAAATAATATTGGTATAAAACTCTAAAATCTTCTCTAAAGTATTTGCTTTATTAAACTTTGAGCTTCGCATGGAAATTCCTCTGCTGAAATGTTTGATCAATTAGTGTTCAAGTAGAAATTTTTAATATGCTAAAGATAAAAACATGGGACTGGTAAGTAAAACATGTGGTTTTATGGATTTCGTTGCTTCTCACAAAATTAATTGGCAAACATTTTTTAGTGTTGGGAATTTCATGCTGAGCAGTTTTAGAAGTGGTTCTGGAAAGCAGCACACCTTGAAGATAGCATATATAAGTAAACTGAAAGTTTACCTGTTTATGATTTCTACCTGGGCATAAGAATGAAAATGACATAAAATAAAATAACAGGCAAAAAAAAATGACACATTTTTGATGTATACATTAGAGCCTCTAAAAGAAAATGAAAACTCAAAGAAATGACAACATCTAACTGTTTATGTATTAGAATGAACAAGGAGAGGCAATCATGGAAAAGTAACAGAACGTATGGGAAGACTAAAGGAAGATAAAAGTAATTCTTAAAATAGTATGTGATACAGAATCTAGTAGGCTTTGTCTGCCTACCTCTAGTGATAAGACTGTCTCTTTTTCCTTTCCTAGGAAAGATATCTTTCACGTAGGAGTTTTATCTCCTAGTTTTAAAATGAGAGGGAAAGGTTATAGTATTCTTCTTGCACCTGCGGTTTTTAAAAAAATTTTTTTTAGCTCAAAATAATTGTATGTTTGTCAGAAAGCAAAGAGACAAATTTAGTTATAAGTACAACTGGCTTTTATTTGTGCTTCATGATTAGGCCAGGCTTCATTGTACAAAATAGAATAAGAGCTTCTCCAGGGCCAGTGATACAGTGGGTTTTGTAAGGTAAGAACAAAGAAACAGAACCATAGAGAAAATTTGATAAGTTAACATCGGTTATTTTTTGTAATAGTTAAAACCATGGGGAGTTAGTACAGTGAACCAGGTAAACTGGGATTTGTTGTTGTCAGAAATATCTAGCTTGTTTTGGCATCTTTCTGCCTTTTTAATGTTTCAGTTTAATAATGAAGCACTTGGCATGAATCTAAAAGGTGATTTGTTCTCTTCTTTTGGGACCTTACAAGTACAAGGCCTTAGCCCCAAACTATGGCCATAATTTTAACTTAATGTGCCAAAGTGGCATATTTAAGATGGCATATTCTACCACACTTCACAAATGAATTTGTCATACTACATATACTTCCTCTGTATCTGAGGCTGCCACTGCAAGCCAATGAAAAAATAGTGACCTGTAATCATGCCTTTTAAAAAATAGCTAAGTAAACCTTTTATATTGCTAATTGCAGATATAAGATGCAGAGTCTTAGAACACCAACAACTTTCTCTGTACATTATTACATGGGTAAAAGTCACAGCCAGAGGAAAGAGCTGCATTCAAATCCTGACATTTACATTTTTCCTTTTCGCATACTAAAGTGAGGAGCTAGAGTGGAGGAGGGAGTTGAGGTGGCTTTGTGGCTCCATATGTAGAAAAGAGGGGCTGTTTCCCTGGACAGTCTGTATGAACTTTTAAGTTTGACTGGAAATGACCTACAGATAATACGATCCTCTTCTGAGGGTCCAGAAATTTACCCAGGTAAGAATGACAATGCTACAGTTTGACAAGGAATAGAAACTTGGATTTCCAGATTCCTATATAGTCTTTCCCTGGTAAGAAACTTAGTTTTACATTCTACTCATATGCCATGAGTCTAGAGTTCTGACAGCCAGAGAATCCAAAACTAAAAGATTATGAAAACCAGATAGAAAACATAAACAAGTGAAGTAGACTTGTTGTCCCACAATAAGAAATCCATAGTATCTATTTCTAACAGTGTAGCAATATCCATAATGAATGTCATTACCCTATAGGTTGATGGGTCCAGTGGTGCCACATCTCACGAATTTCAACTCTTAGTATGTTAAGATTCTTCACAAGACCTTCTTAGGTGCTAGTATGTCTCATTAATTGTCAGTTTCTAGTAATCAGACATAGGAACTTAGTTTTTCAGATAGTAATATGAAGGTAATGATACTGAATTTAATAAACATATATTTACTATACCTTCCATTTAGTTTCATAAGCTGCAACTTTAGTTGCTGGTTTTGCTAACATATTTAACTTTTATTTTAACTTAGGCTCTAAAGTTTCCAGTCATAAACTATGCTACCAAGTGGTGATTTTTTTCTTTCCTTAACTTTGTGTGGCTGTGCACTGATTAAGGAGGCAAGTAGATAAACTCAGTGTACATGATTTCATCACATTCAAGGACAGAAAAGACAGCTGAATTTCCGCTTTTTTACTACAAGTCATAGTCTTAATTCTGTTTCCTTTTACATTAGATATTTTAAAAGTTGTGTTCTAAGTGACCAAATAGTCATTTTTAATGCACCTGTGCAGCTGATGGATTCCCCAGGTGACCCCTCTCCAGGTATATAAGATCCATCTCTCTCTCTCTCTCTCTCTCTCTCTCTCTCCCCCCCTCCCTCCCTTCCTCCCTCTCTCCCTCTCTCTTTCACCTCTGTCTCTGTATCTTTCTCTCTGTGTGTGCATATTTCTATGTGTGTCTGCGAGTATCTGTGTGCCTGTGTGTCTTGTATTAAGGTTGAACCAAGGGACTCTATGTGTTCATAATGAGCTACATGCATAGCTCTTTTTATTTATTTTCTCACAGCATCTTACTAAGTCCTAAGTTGCTTGAGCTGAGTTCAAACTCGTGATATTACAGCCTCAGTCTCCCATGGTGCCACCTTATTTATTGATTTGAATTGTTTAAAAAATTAAACCTGTACTCTTTATCCTGCTTTAGGCACAGGGATATAAGAGTATCTGAGTAAATTAACCAAAGAATCATTTCCATTATGACATTATGCACAAACTAAAGAGATAAAAATCTGTGAAGAAAAGGAAAGGACACATTCAGAGTCACCCTCAGGCTCTGCAGTGGCTTGCCTCTTTCTTCACTAAATCACTTCGCTATCTCTGCTCTTTCTTTTAGCACAATCTACTTCAAGGGTGGCGTGGATGTTGATACCGTAGAGTTCATATGAAATAGAGGAACAAAACCATTTTCCATAAAATTTTTGTGAACCAAAAATGATGTGGGGTTATTAGGGCTAATTGTAGCAAACTGTGTGTTTAAGAATAAGTTCAGTAATTAGGCCTTAAACCTGCAAGGACAGACTGTTTTGCTCGCCCTCCCCTACGTCTGCTTTTGCTTCAGTAAGCAGAGATGGACAATTGCCTACTCAATCACTCATTCAATCTTAAGTGCTTCCTGCCCACATGCCTTAAATGATCATGTTGACCAAACTGAGTACTTTGAAACCATTTATAACTCCCTAGATATGTAGACAGTAGTACCTTTTTAGAATGTGGTTCTAAGTAGAATTGAATTAATATGTAGAAAAATATTTTTGAGCTTTTTGAAACAACATGTTTTATAATAGCAAAGCACAATCACCATTAAAGGTAATAATTTAGAAGTAAATATTATAGCAACTAAGCACCAAGGAGCTTTTAGTGCACTATTTCCATTTCAATGTGTAAAAAGAAAATTGGTGCTAAAATACATAATGTCTGTCTGCCGTGTAATGTCTTTCTTCTAAGTCTATTGACTTTTCTCTCCCTTTTAACTTACCTTTGGTAACTCAGGAGCTTGGGTTTTTTGTTAGTTTGTTTGCTTGTTTTTTCTGTATGGGAAGTTGAATTCAAGACCTCAAGGTTGCCAGGCAGGCAGTGTGCCACTCAGCTAAAGTGCTGGTCCTGTCACCCAAGTTTTAGAGTAACCAGTTAGTAGGTTGTGTCAAATCGGGGACAGCTTTGGCTTTTCACTTTGCTTTGCTTTGCTTGCTTACTCTAAATTTTTTTCTTTCTTTATAATTTTTGAGACTTGTTATTACTGTGTAGTTTAGGCTAGCCGGGAACTCCCTAGGCAGCCAGGGTGGCCTCACAGCACTGCTCCTGCTTCAGCCTCCCTAGTGGAGGATTGCAGATCAGCACCACCACAGGCAGCGAGGTTTCTCTTTTTTTCCTAATGTCGGAAGCATGGTAAATAGTGTGAATGCCTGATGATATATGTTAAGAAGAACAGAAGTAGCAGAGATTAGCATTATAGTCTTGGCTCTGGACTTCAGTAACAACAGTCCTGGCCCTGTGCTATCCTAGGAAACTGTGATAGAGATGGCCGTTATGTCTGGGGCCTACAGGCTCAAGAGTCTTCCAACTCGCCTGCCTTAATTGAGTCAGAAACATTTTGAAAGTTATTCTACCATTACTGTTTGCTGTTTCTGAGCAGAAATATCATCTGCTAATATCATGAGATATGATATGTGTATGATCTTCCTAAGCAGGTGTTACAAACATACAGACAAGGTGGAGGGATAACTCAAATATAGTCATGTGTAGCTTAATGACAGAGATATGTTCTGAAAAATATACCACTGGGAATTGCATCATTTGCAAACATCAGTGAGTGTGCTTGCAAAATCCGAGATGGCTACAACACTGCTAGGCAATAGGATCTTATGGGCTCATATGTCACCAGTCATTCGCTGAAACATTATACAGTACACAAACTAGTGTCTGAGAGACACAGGGTATATTACACTACCTAACAACCAAATGTTAGCTCTTTAGCTTTCAGAGTCTAGAAACTTCTCTTCCTCACAGTGTAGTCACAGCATGCTTCAAACTAATGAATTATTTTAAATTTAAAGATCTATACTTAGTATCAAGGTGATTTCATTTTCTGCAAAAACTCTAACAAATGATATAGTCTGAAATATCAAATGATTTAGAATATCTCTTAACCTGACATCAATATTACGCTTTTAGAATAACTCTCAAATGAGAAATCTGATACTTTGAGCCTTGAATTTTAATTAATTTGGCAATAGAGTATATACTGTCTCATGTCACATTTTTCCTCATGTTAATTTGACTTAATGGCTGTTAGTAGTAAATGTATTATTTCAGTGGTTTAGGCATCTAAACATTAAATAGTGACACTAGTAGAAAGTCATGTGCGCAGTTCTCAATATCTGTATGAAAATGCAGTTTCTGAGTGATCAGAAATAGATGGGATTTCAGATTATGAATTTATAACTAGTTTCCATACAATGTCAGCCACAGTATTTGTAGATAGCATGGAAACAATAAGGGTAATGGCAAGTCGCAATTCTTATTCAGAGTACAAGAAATTTTATAATTGTCTTTCCTTTACATCTTTTCTCATCCTTGTCTTACTATATTGTTTGAAATCAGAAAAACAAATGTACTAACTAATAAGTCCATCAACCTGTCAAGTGAAACTTTTGCATCTTACTTGTTTTATACTGCATTATACTCTAAATCTTTGCCTCTATCTTAAATTGATCTGATACACTTGGCCTGACACACCAGTCTTCTGGCAAGTTATTTAGAGGTATAAAAGTAAAAGATTTTGAATGATTTAGCTAGAATAAATGCTTTCTCCAAAATCACAGAAATTCAAGTGTATACTGAAGACAAAGCAGATCTGTTCCCCATGGTATATTCTGGAACATTATGAAAGACACTGTTGTTTGCTTCTCTTTTTTCCTGTGGTTTGTGGCAGTACACAGCCTTTTCTGATCTTCACAGTCTCTTGGTTCGCATATGCTGTTGATTTCCCCTTAGTAGCATCACATATTGTGTTGCTTCTAGTAGTGACAACTCTTGAGAAAGCAAAAGGCCTTTTTTTACCTTTAAACTTTTTTCCATTTGTGACATGATGACAGCTGCCATGGGAATGGGGAAAGATAGAGCAATTTTTCAGAGTCCATCAAATGAAGGTGCGTTCAATGCTATAACTTAATGAAAGTTGCTTCACAGTGACATGTGTCAGAGTCTTTGGTGATGCAAGTGTGGAAGGATCTTTTCTGAAAGATTTATGCCTCAAGTCTGGATTTGAGTGGAAGGGACATGACCTTGGCTTTGAACTTACAATAGGTTATTCCCTGTAATAAAATCCAGAGTCAGTACAAAGAGCTTTTCAGATCAGGAAGGCAACTGAGCAAACAACAGCACAAAGATTATGTCGAAGAGGTATAGATATCTCATCACCAGCATAATACTCATAGCTGTATTTTACTGAAAATCCTCAGTTAATAATATGGATTTTTGGAAGTCACCTGGGTACTTAGAAATCAAATTAATGACTTCCTTTAGGTCTTCATCAAAATGACATTCTTTTATAAATGCACGCGTGTGTGTGCGTGCACACACACACATACACAAAACCACCCTGATGTACTATTTTCTAGCAGGGTGACTATAAATAATACTGTACTGTGTTAAAGAAATGATAAATGTATAAAGACAAGAGAAACAATATATGTATGAGGAGATAAAGATGCTTAACCTGATTTATGCATTATACAATCTATACATGTGTAAAACATCAATGGTACTGCATTAATCTGTACAATTTTTAATATTTATGTATTAAGTAAAAATAAATGAAATTTTTAAAAAGGGGAGATAAAGGAAAAGGAATTCCAAAACCAGAAATTTTTCTAAATAGCTTTTTGAGTTACAATTCTTATACCATACAACTAACACATTAAGGATACAGTTCAATAACTTTATTGTAGTCACAGGATTGTATAACCATCACCAAAATCAGTTTTGGAATATATTCATCATCATCTAAGGAAACATCATATCTATGAATATTCACTCATTTTCCTCAATCCTTCTCCAAACCTAGGCAAACTTTAACATCCTTTCTGTCCCTCTGCACTTCTATATTATAGATATTTCATGTAAATAGATCATGTAGTAATTGGTTCCTAGCCTCTTTCACTTTAGTTTATGCTTTAAAGATCTATCCATACCGCATCATCCATGTGTGCCTCATTGTTTTCTGGATTCTGATAATTCTCTTATGTATTAAGAATACCACATTTTGTTTGAGCGTTCTTCATATGATGAACATTCAATAGAATTATTTTAACTTTGAGATAATGCATCTAAAAAAAGATTGTATAAAATTATAATAGAAAAATTGCTTCTGTTGAATAGTTTAACTTAAATAAAAACCTATGTCTTCTATTTTTTGATCTCTATAAAATAAATGTATCTTACAACATAGTCTTTCATGTCAACTTCGCTAGTGATATTACCCCAAAATTATAAGTGTAACTACTAGGCTGAGAAATAAAAAATGTGTCTTCTCTACTTACTAAGAGTAAGATGTGCAGCTTTAAAAAGTGATGGTGTTTACAAACTAGATGAGTTAGCAATACAGAACAAAATCTAATTCCAGCTCAGCTTTTTGGAAGCTTAAAGTATTTGCATGACAGGATGGGAAATCATGTATAAGCTTTGTCAGTCTGTAAAACTAAAATATTTCAGATGGAAAAAGGAATCAAGCTTTTATTTTCTCATTTTTGAAAGTACCAATTGATACAATGAAATTTAGAGAACAACCATGTTGAGATTAGCTCTTTGCTGTGTACCACTGACCATGACTACTTGGATCAGAACAGCTATTAGAGAAGAGGCCCTGTCAATGCGCTAGGGATGGTGATATTATTCATGCAATGTGCACCTTGGAAGGCTGTGCAGATTGCATTTGATTACTACTCCTGAGTATTGATGCTTTGTAAGTATTCTATGGGGACCACCTTTTCTCTTTCCAGTTGAAAACAGGTTAGAGGATGTAAACACGTTAGTACTACACAAGGAAAAAAGAAAAGATTTTCATTAAAAAAATGTCTTATTGAACTGAATCATAAAAGATAGTGTAAAAATACCAACTGGTTGGAAGTTACTAATATTCTGTGTCAGAAAAGTTCTAGTCAGTGCCAGATATTTTTAAATTTTTATGTCCAGGTGGATGGCATAGATGTTTCACTTAGTGTATTCCAAAATCACACAATCAAGTATTTACTTAAATGCTAATTACTGAATACTATATATTTGTATAATGTTGTGGAACATAAAGCACTAAGATATAGTATTTTACATTTTACAGAGTCTCCTCTCTTCTACTTTCTTTGATTTTCATCCTGCAGAAGTCAAGTTTTGTCATTTAATATTATTAGCAACAAAGATCCGACCTGAAACACAATGAGTACAAATACTGGCTAAGACTGTGGAGCATGTATATGCAAATGACTATGGTGAGTAAGACTGAGGGATCTAGGAAATGACCTAATATCACACTTTTGTTGCACCAACACACCCATGCACACAGTGTTGTGTGAAGATAGGCATTATTAACATTCCACCCTCACCCAAAGTGCTGTTCCAGATAAACATCTGCTTTGCAAGGGAGGTTTCTTATCACATACACTACAGTAGATCAGTTAAAACTGAATCAGAGTTAGCCCAAGACAAAGGGTGCACCATCCAGAGAATGATTTAGTAAGTTTTAAAATTTATATCATGCCTTTAAATCTTTCTCTTTCCTGGGAATTCTGGTTCTCTGCATTCCCTAGCTTCATGCACTTTTCACACTTCCACACTTTGCTTTTTCTCCAAGTTTTCATTTCCCCATCTACACATTTTGTTTTGTTTTGTTTTGTTTTTTGTCTTTTTTGAGACAGGGTCTCACAATGCAGTTCAACCTGGCCTTGAGCTCTCTTGTAGCACATGTTGATCTCAAATTGCAATAATTCTCCTGCCTCAGCCTCCCGAGAGCTGGGATTACCTGCATGTGCAATCTCTCCTGGCTTAAATGTATTCTTAATGAGTATCATTCCAACAATTTTAAGAGTTATAAAATGTAAATAAATTGATTACTATTTCTACAGTGTAACAGATGGTTTTACCTAGACCTTATGGCAAATTGAAAGGGTGATTTTTTACTATGCCTAAAAATTTCCTGATTGGAAAACAAATATTAAAATAATATTCATTCCTTACAATGGTAACTGTTAAACATTAAGATTTTCAGAGAAGATAAGGAAATAGTTTTATAGAAGCAGCCACATTTAAAATATCTTGTGTTATACATATTTAGCTACAAGAAAAGAAAACAAGAATACATTAGACTGTCAGAAAATTTCATTTAACAAATACATAAAAATTGTGGTAAATATTCATTACATTCTTTCAAAAGTGACTATGGTAGTTATTATATTATATTTATAATTATACTTATAACTGATGTACCTACCTTTATAGTTATACACTTTTAAAAAAAATTTTGCAGTGCAACATGGGATGGTCCCTAAACTTCTTCACTGAAGTGATCTTTCTGTCTCAGCCACCCAAGAAACTAGGACTATGAGTACACATCACCACAGTCCTGGTACCTAAATATTTTATCAGAAAAAGATCATTTCTTCCTAGATTTCTTTTCTTTAATATGTAGCTAAATACCCACACATAAAGATTTTGGGGAAATGGAAATTGAGATCTTATTTTTCTGACGAAAACTGAGACTCATGATTTTACAAACTCGCTAGAGGTACTAACAGAGAAAAATAAATGAAATGGGGACCATCTTAATCATTTATTTGTGCCACTACTGCACAAGTCTCTTTTTAATTTCCAGTGTTGGCTTTCTTTGTGAATTCAGACATGTGACTCACTTTTCTGGACTTTGGCTGTTCTCTCAGAAATTATGAAAGAGTGGGTCATCCTAAGACTTGTTCCAGTCTGGCATTCCTGGAGGGTGAGGCTGGTTCCAGCTTGTTTGAGTGCAGTGTGACTGCTGTGTGAGAAACAAATATCCTAGCCACACACTGTTGATATGAACTGTGAATTGCTCTAGTCTTTACAAGCCTCTTGCCACTGTTTTTCTGCCAAAGGAGGTGACCTCAGATGCCTTTACCCTGTTTGATCCTTTTATCTTCTGAGTTCTCTGAGTTTTAATTGGTTACACTGTCCTCTTTTCTGTTTGCTGTCCTGCCACCTTAGAAGTTTCTGTTAAAAGCCACCGGTTTACTTTTGAGGATGAACATTAAATGTGGGGTAAAACTTTGCTGTTCTTTTCTCCATCTAGGAAGTGTTTTTAGAATTTGGTAGGGGGGGTTTCATGTGGCTGTGTGTACAATGTCTTTAAAGATAAGATATTATCTGAGATGAGAAATAGTGTTGAGGAGTCAGCATGTTCTTACCACTTGCTCCATCTTTGCAAATAATGTTACCTCTCAATGCTGTCTTCATCTGTAAGATGCCTCACTATAGAATAACAAGAGTTGAATTTGAGTATTGTCTATGTCTCTTCCTACATTTCTGTTTGAATATGGCTTTAAATCAGATTATTAATTTTGTCAGTGTGCCTTCTGAAAAGTAGTATTCCAAAAGATGCTTTTCCACTTTAAACCTCAATAACAAGAGCAACCTTATTGATATGCTTGATAACATATTTTCCCCACAGTGGGATACTGTATCCTCCTCTTTAAAATTATCCCTCAATTATTTCTAAAGCTAACTGTTTCTGATACAACAATTTATTGCTTTTTCTCTGATCCCAAATATATGTCTTTTCTTTTTCCCTCACTTTGGATTACAGTTTTGAATTCTCTTGCATTTGATCATTCCATGCTTTTCTGTAAAACCAGCAGTACACTTAGAAGTTTCTATTTCCCCCCTTAACTATTGTCTGAACGAGGCTTTCAGTAAAGTCCAGAGCCTCCTGTCCAGCTACTGAGTGACTACACCGCACCCCAGTCCATGTGTTGATTGGATGGACCCACTACAGATAGTCCTGTGTTCTGCTTTGTCCCAATAGTTTGTGAAGAGAAGCCAGGCTTCTTTTTTTAGATCTCAAAAAGAAAATAATGGGCTATGGTTGTTTCACATGTTTAAGTCATCTGTTCTGCTTTGTGAAAATTAAATTTTGATTATATATCATGAAACATGCCCGGGATAAGATTATCAGCCATGTGATTCTACAATAAAGGTGACTCACTGACATATGAAGTGAATACAATATATACTAGAGATCAAATTACTCCCATATAAATAATTTAATTTAGTACAGATACTGATAACGTACAACATGCACATAATCCTATCTTGGTGAAACTAAAACCGATTAGACTTAGGTTGTAGTACCATATCGACCCATTTCACCAAATGTAATTTTTGCCAAAATATCTTAAAAGGAAAAATAATATGAATCATTTAGAGATCTACATAAAAATGAAGGTTCTGTTAAGATGTGATTTGAACATATCTTGTCACTTTTTAAAGTTTGAAACAATATTTCTGTCAGTATTAATTCTCATTTTCCAGATTTAACTTGTAATATAATTTGTTCCCATCTTGTGTATATAATTACTTACTCAGGTGGGAGGCTGAGGCAGTAGGATCTCTGTGAGTTTGAGGCCAGCTGGGCAAAAGTGAGTTCAAACCAGTCTGAACTACATAGCAAAACCTTGTCTCAAAGAGACCAACAACAGCAACAAAAAGTTACTTATTGATTTTGACATTTATATAAAATAGAGCATCTGTAATATAAATATATGTGTAGCTGGGCACAGTGGTGTATGCCTGTATCCTCCACTACTCAGTACTCTGAGGCAATAAGATTGAAAGTTCAAGACCAGCCAGAGCAGCTTAGTGAGACTGTGTCTTAAAATAAAAAAATTTTAAAAAGGACTGTGAATGTAGTTCAGTGGTAGAACAGTTCTGGGTTTTCTTTGATTATCAGTGCTACAAAAAAAAATTTAGAAACATAGACAGATAGATATTATATATGTGTATGAATTTGTAATGCATGTATTTCCTAATATATAAAAATAACAATTACACTAAAATAAGATAACCTGTCAGTAAACCAACAGGAGAGGAGGCATTATTGATTTTAAGGGATGTACCTTCTTGAAGAGAGAAGTTGATCACTGAACAGGGTAAGTTGTTCATACCCTATTTATTCATCGGGGTCAGCTGTCTTGTCTCCTGAGTAACTTGGTAACAGTAGTGACCACATCGCGATAAGGATGGGGATGACAGAGATACCAGCCAGCGATGCACAACAGCATTGCAGGCAGCAGACTGTCCCAGCAAATCTTGTTGTTTAACACCTGCCGCTTTGATTTCAGTGAGTGTGTTTCTTTTTTGTCTCTAATACAGTAGATGAACTACTTACAGTTGACAAGCTTTCATCAGCAAACAGAGAACAGCACAGATGCTTTGCTTTTTAGATTTTCCTAATGTGATGCCGAGCCTGGATCATCACACTTTTTTTTTTTCTGGCACTGGAATCATTAGTTTCTGCTATTACCAGTGTAGATTCTCACAGATACTGTATTAAATCCACTGACTTGGGAGCAACAGGAGCTTCTGTTTCCAAGGTTGCTGCTGTCTCTCCAACATGTTCATGACAATATGCATTGGCTTGGTATCATCTGAAATAAATAAATAAAAGTCTGGTTCATCACTGCCTGCCAACTACCGTACACAGTCTATGTACTTCTTTTACTCACTTATACACTCGATTTCCTTCTTAAAAACACACTTAATGGACTTGGCCTTAGTGGCTCTTGTGACTTAGTTCTTATATGTTAGTTTTATCCTATAGCTGCCATTGAATTTTTCTTTTGTTATGTGGAGAACATTTATTTAGACACATTTTTCCTTGATAAAATACTCTAAAAAGAATATTTCCTGTGACCAAGAAATGTGGTTTAGCCAAGGAATTATTCCATGTTGTATGCACCACGTGAAATAATTTGGAAATAGCCATCTTTCAAATTTAGGAAAAAAATAGAATAAACTACAGTTATGCTTCAGCAGTCTATAACCATATGTTAAAGTTTCCTGGTCTTTTGAGTTGTTTTTAAAGTCATTCTAGTATGGTAATTGTTAAAGTGTGACATCTTCCTAGATAATGCATACAGAGGTAGACTCTCTTGGATCACAGAAATGACTAGAGACATGAAAAAAATGGCAGCAGAGCCTAGGAAGAGAGCTGTCCATTAAACTTCCCTCTGTCACCTACAGTGACATTAACTGTTAATTGTAAAGCAATGGAAGGTTTCCAGATTCTACGTTTTTCTTTGTTGACCAGTAATGGAAACTCATGGTTGCTTTTAAGATGTTTTCCTTTCTCATGGGCCGTTCCAAAGCACAGATAAAAAGCAAGTAGGTGCGATAGGATGAGTAGGGCTGTGTGGGTGAAACATACTTCGCTCATTTTTGTCAGAAACAGGATTGCATTTAGCACACTGGAGGAGGGAAAGTTTGCGGTACTGAAAAGGACACATTTTCCACTTCCGTCATCCCTTCATGCTTTAACGTGGGAGACAATAAGATGCAGGGATCCAAGCTCTTCCCTGTAACTTGTTTTGCTTTAATTGTCCCATTACCTAGATAATGTCGTACTCTGCACTAGTCCCAGACACACAGGTGAGAGCAATATAATGACTTAAATTGTGATATCCATCTACTTTTTCAGCCATTGACTGTCTTATTCCATTAAATAGAAGCTACTGACTCTTTCTTGACTCTCGTAATGAGGTATCTGACCTTTTCTGATCCTTTTTCTATTGTCTCTAGAAGGGAAGATTCAATCTGATGAGTGGAATTATCTTCCCTATATTAATGGTCATTAATGCCCTAGAGAACCTGATGCATGCAATTTAGCAAATTTAGACTCAAGTAAAAATCTGTCTTGATAATCATAATAAGAACTTATGTGATGTCTCTGATATCCAGCAGAAATAATCTGTGACAGTGTTAGCTCTAGCACTTGCTCTCTCCTAAAAGACAATTTCAGTCTTGTGTGAGTTGAAAAATTTAAACTGAGCCTGCATTAGAGGTCTAGGAAAGGCCAGACTGCTGTGTTGTTCTGTGCTGAAATGTGACAAAAGCCAGGTTTTGAGAGCAATTGACTTATTAGTTTACACTGGACTTTTACATCTTCACAGTGTACAACTGACATCCTAGTGGCTGATTTAGTCACACGCGCACACACACACACACACACACACACATACATGTCTTGCTTATTACAAGTTAATCTATTTAGAGTTTAAAAAAAAGTAAGAAACACTGTTATTTTCCCATGTTTTCAGGTAGTTTCTGCCAGATTTTATGGCAGTTTAAGAGAATTCATTTCAGCCGGAATGCTAATAGGGGTAAAAATTAAAATACTAACCTTTCCCTAAATCTTATAGTTTTAAAAATCAAAATTGTCAGAGCAGTTAAAAATAAATATTGTTTTATTAATGAGCATTTAATTTTAACATTTTTTATTGTTTTGTACTTAGTAACTATAGCAATGCTTGTACTATTACAATCATAAAAGATATACCATTTTATTTTATTTTATTTTATTTTATTTTATTTTATATTTTTGGTACTGGAAATTGAGCTGAGGACCTTGCATTTCCAAGCAGGTGCTAAGCTGCTGAGCTATGTCCCTTGCCACCTTTATATTTTGACAGAGAAAAAACATTTCCTCCTGGAGCTGGGTTTTTTTTTTTTCATATTTGCTTAAACACCCACTAATTTATGATCAAAGGGAAATGAGACAGGATGATGTATTGTTTTCTAAGGAAAAGTAGGAATGACAACCCTATAAGCTTACCAAAGCTTTACTAACAGGGAAAAATATGTGAAAAGCGTACTGTCTTGATAATTGATTTGTGTTACCACTTCATTAGTCTCTGGGACATGAATGTGGTTTCCAGTGGTGAATTTCTTTGTCAACTTGGACATATGCCTTTAACTTCTCTGGAGTTTGGCTACATGCTTAGAAATTGTGGAAGACAGATTGGGTCATCCTAAGATTTCTTCCAATTCTGACATTCTGGAAGGATGAGATTCCTTCCAGCTACTGTGAGTGCACTAGGCTTGGTGCCCTTTCTAAGACTTAGTGTGGAAAAGACATTTTAGCTCTGCATTGTGCATGTGAACTCTGGATTACTTCTGGACATTATAAGTCTCTTGGCACTGTTTTGCAGTGGAGAGCTGTGACCCAAGGTGACTTTGCCTTATTTGATCTTTTTATCTAAATGTCCTCTGAAATTTTAATTGCTTATATTGTCCTTTTTGCTTACTGCTCTCTAACCTTAGAAGCTTTTGTTAAAAGCTGTCATTTTACTTTTTAGATCATAACCTGAAAAAGAAAGACATTTTATTATTCTTGTCTCTTTCTATATCAGTAAGTTCTTTGAGCCAGGTGTGACTGTGCCAGTACTCGGGAGGCTGAGGATGGAGGATCTCTGAGAGTTTGAGGCCAGTCCATACATAGTGAGTTCAAGGCCAGCCTGAACTACACAGCAAGATTCTGTCCAAAGGTGAGGAAGGTAGAAACTTATGATGGCAAATTTGGGTTTTCCATGGAAACGTCTTTAAACCTCTTATTAACTTAGATGACAAATGTAATTAGAGGAAATATTCCTAACATTTATTATATCTTTGCAGGTAAACTCTGAATATATTGTCTTCTCTGTACAATAATTTACCTATATAATAACAAGAATTGAGCCTGCATATTCCTCATATCTCTTTCTGTGCTTTATGACAGCTTTAACACATATTATAAGCTCATTAATTTTGTCAGTGTATCTTGTGAGAGCTTATGGTTCAAAACAGTCTTCCATCTTCAGTTCATTTCAAATTAGCTAGATATCCTGATTTTGTACGTATGTCACCAAGAGGAGATGTATCTTTTAGGTGATAAATATGTTCATACTACCCTAATTCACTCCTTCAAAAAGGCATGAATATATGATGATATCACATTACACCTCATAAATTCGTATGATTATGTGTCAATTAAAAATAAAACTGAGGAAAAAATAGTCAGTTTATCAGTATTTTTGGTAGTATATCTTTACCTAATGTTGAATAAATTAGTTCCACTTTTAAATCTCCCCTCAGGTTTTCTACAGCTTTCTCTTTCTTATGTAAGAATTTGTACTTTTTTATGTTTCTTAATGTGTGTTTTTCCTGGTTTGTCTCCTATCTTCTAAGTTTCAGTTTTGAGATTTTTATTTGGTCATAGGCCCTTCTTACGCCCTGTTGATAATAATCAGTGTATTTTCAACACATTCTTTTCCTCCCCTCAGCTGTTGTCCAAGACAGGTAGATAGTTAGACTTCCCTTGGTCTGTCCAGAAAGTTGCTTGCTTTTTTGTTATGTGTACCTAATGATGAACTTCCCATCCATGTTTATGCTGTTTAGCCATCCTGCCTCTTTCCGTGACAAAGATTCACTCCTGTGTTCTAATCTACTCTCTTTTGTTGTCAAGAGACTCTCTTCTTTTTATGTTAGAACTAAGCAGGAACCTTACATTTTTTTTTTAGATTTTTATGTCATTCTAATTTTGAACATTTGGTAAGTAAATCTTTACTTATCCAAGCATGTTAAGAGACGCTCTCGAAGTAGATGGAATAAAAAATATCCGTTTTATTAACATACTCTGAATCTTTGAGACTGCTTTAAAAAGACTAATCTGGAACACTGGCACCTTGGTAACCTGAAGAAATCCTCAAGCTGTGCAAGCTATATTTTAAAGACTCTTCAAAGCACATTGATTTGCTATCAGTATGAAAGAAGATCACTTGGTGGATATCTGTGTCACAAAAAAAGCAGTAGACAAAAGACCACCATCTTGCACTTGTTGAAACCTCAGTGCCACCATCTTAAAACCTCACTTTGTTTAGAGAACTGTCTAGAAGACTTCTAGGAAGAGATGTAAAAACGAAGCATTTCAGACACACATCCACCACCATGTAACTCACAGGCGACATTTATATATCAGGGAAGCTTTTAAAAACTTGATCTATGATAAATTTCAAATCTACAAAGTTCAGCTGGGAAGGAAGTTTACTCAGATGCATTCTTTCATCACTGCTTTTAAGCCTAATCCTATTGCTTTTAGTCTGAATCAGATTTACAGAGCTAAAATCATTACTATACTTCCCCAATGACTGGTGGTGATATTTGATTTCATAAGCTGAGACAATTTTTTATTTAATTCACTGTATTTTACAGAGCTTGACCTGAAAGTCAGTATCCTATTCTGAAAATATTAAATTAATGTTCTCAAATACGTATCATAGGAACAGTTGACCTCATTGAGCTGAGGTCATATAAAAATAGCAAACAGAGTTTAAACCCTGAAAAAATTAAAAATAAATATATTTTAAGATATCAAAACCATCAGTTTTTCTAGGTCAACAAAAATAGCTCTTTCCATTTTTCTATCCTAAAACTTCAATATCTGCTATCAAGTTGGTATTATAGAACACAAAATGGAACAGTTCAGGTTCTGGAAATCCACCATGTAGTCAGATCTTGGCTCCGGTGCTCAATGCATTGACCTTGGAAAATTATTCCTTATTTCTATCTTTAGTTTCCTCATGTTTAAAATAAAATTAAATATAATATCTACCACCACATGGAGTTTTATTCCTATTAAATAAGTGGTAGAATAAAGTTCAGTTAAGTAGATTTAATAAATAAGAATTAAGTCTTAATCAACTGGAGTCTATACTTCAGGCTACTATAGTGTGTAAAAAGATGCAATGATTTCTCAGTTTTGAGAGAACTGTTTTTTATGCACATGTGTTCTATAGGAAAATCTAGAAAAGTATGCACTGCTTACTTCCATACACTGTATGTGTACTGGTATACAGGTGACATAAATAGTTGGAATACTATCTGAATGACATTCAGCTTCTTGAATCACAGACTTTTCTATGACTCCATTAGGAAAAACTAACAGATGAGTGTTGGTAATTCTGGGGTACATCCTGGGTAATCTTCAGTATGAAGATTCAAGGCTGAAGCCTACTCCACAGCTTAACTTTTGTATTTGTTTACATCCATTTTGTCTTATATGTCTCTCTAATATGAAGATATTGTTTATTTCTGATGAAAGGTACTTTTTATACAAACTGTTTGGCATGAGTGACTGTTTCAAACTGACTAAAGCTCTTCTAGGGAAATTTGACATTTGATGACAAGGATACTTACTATTCTTTTCACTAACTACCTCCTGAAAATTGTGAAGTGTCTTGATGTCTGGGACCAAGATTATGACAATATTTAGAAACATATGTAATAACTTCCACATATCCACTCATGTACACATCCACCCACTCATTTACGCATGATAACTGTTCACCTTCTCCTCCCATAGAAGTGAGAACGCTGGACAGAAAAGAATTGAGGATGCACCTCCTATTTCAAAAGCCTTAGAAGTGGAAGCTAATTGTCTCTACATAAGTAAATATTACAGGTTGAATTGTGTGGCTCTCTAATTTCATCCTAGATGACTGACTACTCCATACCCACACATACACAGAATATGCCCTTATTTGAAAATAGAATTCATTAAAGAAGAAGACATACAGGAGTACCATGGCCCAGTATATCTTTAACATAATAAAAAGGGGAAATTTGGACTCACATTAAGGACAACACCAGGGCAAACTGGAGTTAGTCTGACATAAATGAAGGACCAACCAGTAGCTGAGTAGAAATGGATCATTCCTTAGTGCCTTCTGAGATAAGGTAGCCCTGTTGACACACTGATGTCAGACCTGTAGCCTCTAGAACTTTCACAGTATCAATTTTTCCTATTTGTGTCACTCAGTTTGTCATACTGTGTTACAGCAGTCCTGGAAAAGCAATGCAGTAAACCCAGAATTAATATCTTTCCCAAAAATTTCTGAGCTGTGCTCTACTTACTTAGTAACATACTTTGGATATTTTTTTGATATCAACAAATATGGCTCTGTGTTATTCCTAAAGTTTTTTAGTATATAGTAATTTCTCAACTAAAAAAAGTTAATTTGTTCAAAAAATATACTTCACTGTATGAATTTACCTATTCTACTACAGATTAAAATTCCGCAGGTTGGAATTATGTGATCTACATTTGAAATTTAGCTTATAGCTTTTAGGCATTAGAATTTACCATGCAGGCTGAGGATATAGCTTAGTGTCACAGCACCTGCCTGGCAAGCATGAAGCCAAGAGTTTGTTTCCCAACCCCTCCCCCCCAAAAAAAACCAGAATTTACCATACAGTCAGCACCTACCTATGATTAGTTTAAACTTAAAGAGAAAGGTTCAAAAGTTAAAAATTTCCATGAATTGTCTGTAATTCCTTCCACAAGGATTATGCAAAAGCCAGAAAATACTGAAATTGGCTGTTTTAGAATGGCAACTTGTTCTTCAAATTAGTACAAACAAATTATGAAAGTAGTAATAAAGACATGATTCAGTTCTTATGCTAAATTTTAGTGTTCACACTCCAGTATTTTGAATATGCTAAATACTTTATCAGGTGAATATTTTAGCTGCCCATCTGAAATCAGTTTACTCCACCTGTAATACAACACTTCATCTTTAGAATTCCTGTCCATTGACACTAACTTCTTTTCAGATTTGTTTCTTTGGAAAAAAGTAGATTTTTCTTAGTTTGCCAAATTCATTATTTTCTCCTTAATCTCTACCTAAAATAATAATCTTGAGGAAAAAAAGAAGTGCTTGGAAATGCCCTAGGTCTGAGTTCCCAAAGGGATTCAATATATGAATTTTATGTTATTTACATTTAGAAAAACACCCCATAGAGCTTTTACCACATAGAGCTGATGCAAAAATCTATGAGGTTCTGGTTTCGCGAACTTGATTTCTTTTCATCTTTTTTAAAAATAAAGAAAACTTATCAAATTAATGTTATAAGTTAATAGATTCCCCAGCTTTGCTCTCTGAAGTAAAACATCTACATACTTTAAAGGCTAAATAGAATATTTGAGATAAAGTACTATTTTTTTTTCTTCTGATAATTGATTTTCCAGGATAGGAAACAGTCTGCATGAAAATATGCTAGTTGTATACAGTTGAGTATCCATTATCTCGTTATGGGACCAATCTGAAAATGATTTCAAATTATTTGTTTTTAAATTTTTGATTATTTCTAAATACACAATGGGATATCTTGGGGATAGGACCCAAGTTTAAACATAAAGTTCATTTATTTTTCATATGTATCGTACACATATGACTGAAGGTGGTTTTCCAAACAATATATTTAGGACAGCTGTGTTTTGAGTGTGACCCATCACATGAGCACAAGTGTGAGTTTTCCACTTGTGACATCATGTAAGCATGCAAAAATTTCAAATGTTTGAGCATTTTAGAGCTCTAATTTTTAGATTAGGGATGATCAACTGAACTATAAATTGTAAGTCTAGAGCATGGAAAGAAAACAGAATTACTCTAATTTTTTTTCTTGCAAATTCAATAGTTTGAGGGAATGAATGCCTTTGAACAAATAGAGATCATCCGTTAAGATGAAAGTGGCAGAGGAAGAGCTAACATGTTGATTTGTAAAGTCAGTGTGTGTGTCAGCAAGTAGATTTTGAACTAATAGATGATTAGAAAGATTGGGAACATAAAAGTCATCAAGCAACCTGCATAAATGATCACCCACACAATTTCTCTGTCTTCCTTTTGGAAGCACATTTCCTTTTCCAGTTAGTAACAGACCTAAGCCAAAGTATTATTCATTTGAAAATGCATCCAGTCATCTGTTGATTGCACGGTGTTGCATGATATTGCTTGCCACTGCTCAACTGAGCCTCCAGACGGCTAGTTTAGAGTCATGGATCTCATGGGTACTGAGTACTAATGCAACAAAATGAAATGTAGTCAACAGAGAAAGTAAAGGAGGTTTGTCAGTATAGGGCAGAGGAGAAAACCAGGATGGAAGATAAAATTGGATCTGTTTTGCCTGCATTCCATATACTGGATGTCATAAGATGTTATTTATTACTACACACATAGCTTTTTGAAAAAAAATGACCTATTTCAATATAGTTTGCATACTGTAGAAATTCTAAATATGGATAATCTATAGTTAATAGTCAATTTCATTAAAATAGTTTAATTAGTAATTATGGATCAGAAATATTCAGAAAAAATTGTAAGAAAAAGTATAATTTTTAAAATAATTATTAGTTATTTCTTTCATTCTGACCTAAAGTTTAGCTCCATGTATCTATGAGTGAGGAAAAACAAATGCTAATTGCTTTGGAAATTATGTATCTGCCCTATTAATTCTATGCAAATCCTTCATATGGAAAATCGTATGTTTCTCTTATTTGCAAAATCGATTTAAAAGGTACTAAACTGAGAAGTTTCATCAGCATAAGAAATTATTAATTTATAAATGACTCAATACTTTGACATTATATATTTATTATATCCTTACCGCATGCCAACAAAAAGTAAACAGAAACAAAAGGTCACCCACACAACTAAGGAAAATAGCCTCGGACACAATACATAATTTTTAGTTTGTCCTTTTGTAGCTTTTGTGTTTATTCGACCATTAACAATGGGAAAATAGGCAAAAAGAATAAAGTAGGGAGAAGGGAAATAGGCAGGATTGTCAATGATTCTACACCTATGATACAAGAGAATACAGATATATTGAAACAGTAAATGAAGATTACGTGTATCCAGTTTGCAGGTGAGGAAACTGAGTCTTTTGAGTTTTCTTTTTCTTTTTTTGGTATCAGGAATCAAACTTAGGACCTTACACTTACCAGGCAGGCACTGTGCCTTTGAGCTGTATCTCAGGCCCTCTTCTGAATTTTTGAGCATTAAGTAACTAGCTGGAACCCTCCCATGTTACCCATTCCTAGTCTAGTCACTTCCTTTCTACAGTGATTTTCTGTGACTCAGAGCTACATCTAAAATATTTTGAAAATTGTTTACATAATGTTATAATTTGTATCTAAATGCCCCTCCTCCCACAAAGCCTCAGGTCATTATGGTGGTAATTTTGGAGGTGGCTGAAACTACAGGGTGTAATTCATTCATAGTGCAATGCTGGGATTAAGGGTGCTGGGATTAAACCTGGATAATTGCTGAATTAAGCCTTGGATTGAACTGGCATTGCCCTAATCCCAGCAAACTAGATACACTATAAGGCACAGGAAGAGGTTGTTTGCTTCTCTCTGTGTTGCTTTTGCTGTCTTCCGCTGCTATGAACTGTCACCCCTCTGCCATGTTCAATGGTGTCTTAATGCCAGCCCATTACACACTGACACCTCAACAAACTATGAACGAAATAAGCCTTTCCTCCTTTAACACTGGGTGTCAGGTATTCTGTTTCAGCGATGAGAAGCATAACTAAGACACACAAACTACTTTCAATTTGAAAAGTCTCAAGTAGAGTAACTATGCCTTTTGTGTTACAATGGCATATGACAGTGTTGGCTGGTGTGTGGAGATAAGGAATTGGAAGTTTCAGGGCTTTTTCCTAGAGAAAGGTGAAAGTAAAGTAAATAAATCACTTCCTTATGTCAATGAGACTTCTTAATGTACTCTTTTTAACCTTATTTTGCAAATAACCGAAAAGGAAAATACTTTTTTCCTGCATGAACATGTAGAGCAAAATAAAAAGGAATGATAGAAAATTCTCAAAGCACTTAGCATCACTTCCTTCTTCCTAAAATAGTTACAACAGAAGGTGAACTTTGGGATTTTAAGACCATTCACTGTTCATGACACTGCATCTCCTACAATTGTCACATACAATTTTCTCAGGACACCTTATAGAGTGTCTCCAAAAGGTTTGGTTTAAAATTAATTGGCAGTCAATGGCAGAGGGTAGAGTCATTTAAATTTGCTGAAGCAAGCATAGTGGCATGCACCAGAGTACATGTCAGACTGTTCCCAGATTGCCAAGGGCAAAAATATATGCCTAGGAAGGCTATGCTGGTGTCCCTATGTTGGAGGCCTCCTTCAGCTCTTAATTAGCTTGCAGTGAAGGGAGTCGCCATCTTGCTGGAAGTCCAGGCTGCCATTAGTCAGGGCCACTGACCTCAGCAACGCTGATATTTGTCTCTGGAGAATTGAGTTGTGAGACTAAAAGGTGCTGCACAGGTGTTTCCAAGTATTTTAAACCAACAGTGTTTAGACTATTTGTAGGTCATTAAAACTAACTATCAGAATGTACAGTCACCCTGAGCAGGATGCACTCTGCAGGGATCAGCCAACCTTTAGGTCATTAGCACAACGCCCCTAGTCATCTAATGCCATATGTTTATTTTTAGCCCAAAGATAACTGCAGATTAAATTGTGGGTGGAGCAGTTCTTCTTGATAAGATCACGAAGGATGCTTGAAGTAGGACTGAGTAGGAAATAGCTGCAGCCATCTGACCTCTTCGCCACCAATCTTAACTCTTAGATAAACAAGAGTCCTACAATTACATATTAAGAATTTCAGTTAAGCAAAAGAGGCCTTTCACGGGGGGGGGGGGATCAGAAGTTATGAATGTGAGATATGATTTGAGGCCAAAGAAATAGAGATAGCAAAGATAGAAAAGTAGAGAATGGAAAACAGGCTCTCAGTAATAAACTTCTGCAGAGGAAGAATCTAAACAAGAAAGAATCTCTCAAATGCAGGCCCTAAGCTTCTGCATTTTCTTTCTACTCTTAACAGCATGCGTAACAGCAGCTGATATAGTACAAATTGTACTGAATGTCAGATTTAAAGCTCCAGAAGATTTATTTCTTCAGGAGATTAAGGTACAAATACTTCTAGATTAGTTTCAGGGTGGCAAGATCAACTCACAGCATGAGGCTTCTGCCATCACAGAGATGGTTTGTGGCACTTTTTCTTCCCTCATAAATGAAGTGGCAAAATTGCCTCTTGAGTCAGATGGAAGAAGTCAAAATGTTGTTGTGTTAGGTGTCCTGGGGAGTGAGTGGCATGTTTCCTGGACTGGATGGCAGGTCAGAATTCAGGAAGGGCATTCATTGTTCTCTGTGGAACTAATTTGGAAAATACCGGACCATGTTTCTGCTGTGTCCATGGTGGTCTTCAAAAGAACCATTTCTGCCCATTCTGTTCTCACTGTAGTGTGTATTAAGAAAGCTACATAAAAAGCATTAACAGGTTAATTTTATGAAAGGTCACAACCGCATTGTGTAGATTGATATGCCATAGGACACCCAGAAAAATCCTTACAATTTATTTTGGTTCGAATTGCTCTTGCAAACTTGTTTTTGTCAGTTGCAGAAAATATACAGCTCACTGGCTACCATTAGTTTGAATAATAAAGGAGAATGTGGCTTGACCTGAAAGCAGTAGAATTCTAATGCTAATGCAGCTGTAATAAAGAGCTAGGCGCCTGACTTTTAATTTGATAGTCACTGAGTAAAGACAGGGCTGCCCACTTAAAGCTGCCCACTGAAAATAAAACAGTACCACACTATTTAATAAACAAATAATAAGGCTTGCTAGACAGGCAGCTGTGTGCATATAAGTGTGATCAAGGATTTCCACCTTAGAGCTGTGTTCCACCAGCAGGAGTCGGGCTCTCCTGAGAGGGGTAACAGTGAATATGAGCTTAGCTCTGAACTTGGCTGTGCTCTCCTCTTTGGAAATACCATGGGCCAACTGGAGCTCACTAGCTTTACAACTTTATTGATTTTAGCATCAGAAAGGATAGCAGGGAGCCAAAACAAGACAGTTTGTTACTCTCAGCACTACCACCCCATTCCTATATCCTTACAAGGAGCTTGTGAGCAGACACAATAAGAAATCTGTTTGCAGCATTCACCAGTGGTGAAAGAATGGGTCAATAATCAGGGTATGGCTGATAATGATTGGGCTTGCCCAACACTCGGGGAGGGTGAGGCAAAATCACAAATTTGAATCGTGTCTGGGCAACCTAACAACTTCACAAACCAGACTCAGTGTTTAAAAGTGATATATAGATATTTTTCCTTTTTTTATAGCAAGTTATTTTGCCCTGCGTATTTTCTACTCCATGCTTTAAGAAAGATGTCTAACTATTCTCTGTGCACTTTACATGTGGAGTTTTCACTTGTTTCATTCCACATGCTGCTTGACATGGAGGTATGCTCTCCTAGCTTTTAACATTGCATATTGGATATATCTACCTTCTTTCTTCCTCTAAAGACATACAAGAAAACCCTATTACTAATTTAATTCAAGAACTTTCCTTGCTATAGTGTATATCCCTTGCTATGGTTATATATGTTATACAAATTCATATTCATCAATAAAGTACCAGTCACCAAATCTGATAAATTATGTTTTCTTGGATTCCACTTGCTGATATGAATCATCATACAATAACTGCCATTGATATTCCTGTTTTTCAATTATTCATGAGTCAGATTAAATGTTATTGTACATGCCGGGGACACTCATCAGTGCTTTATTCCTCCTTGGAGAAGATAGGAAATAGAAGTTATTCTTCTGCAATTATAAGCCAACTATGATCATCCACATATCAAACAACATATTTACACAAGCTTCTTCCCACTCAAAAAGTAAAATATAGCTACTCATCATGATTCAACAAACGTTTATGAAGACCTCTAAAGTACACTGTGATAGGCATTGTGGTGGAATACAAAAAAAATAGGATATAGACCATCCTTGTCCTCAAGAAATTTTCAGCATAATTGGCCAATGGGAAAAAAAAAAAAGCATGAACAAAGTGCAAATGTAACAGACAGTTACCAGTTAAGTTATTATTCAACTTGATTGAGTGAGAGAAATAATGTGTGCTTTAAATAGAGAAGTGGCATGAGCTGTCCTGGTCACTAAAGTAAGTAGATAAGAAACAATTTGAGCAAGATGCTAAGGTCAGGTGTATGCATTTTGGCCAGAGGTGAGAGTGTCCTTGTGAGGGCAAAAGTGAAGGCAAAGAAAAGCAAAACTATTGGATATGATGATGATAGTAGTTTTCTTTTATTGAACATTTAATAGGTTCATATAATATTGATTAATTTTTGCTAAGACATCTAAGATATATTTAAGGCATGCCAGTGGAAGAAATTAGTCACAGATTAAAATTAGATGACAGATGTGTTGGAAATAAGGAATATAAACACTGGAGAAATAAGCAATAACTCTAGGTCTTCAACCCTAGGTGACTAGAAAAACAAAGTATTTAACTGAAGAATCAGTGTTTTTTAATAGATGTATTTTGCAGGGGAGAAAAACAGTTTATTAAATGTTTTTTTTTCCTTTATTTGAAAGGAGTGAATGACTCAGGAGGAAATATTCAGGAAGCATTTACAACTATGGTACCTAAAACTCCAGGGGAAATCACAATTAGAACAATAGTCGGAGAATCAAAGGGTAGCTTGATAATTAGAACAATAGTCCAGTCAATTAGAACAATAGTTGAGAGGCAAAGGTAGGTAGCTGAAAGGACTGTGGCAGTCAAGGATTGTGGGTATGGTGACACATTTTACACTGAGAAGACAGGGAAATAAAGTGAGTTTTCATTTCTCTTAAGTGAAAAGAGCACTTACCAGCCAGGTTTCTCATGATACTATCAAAAGGGCCACAAATCACCAAGACACCATTCCTTCTTCTGCTGCTGAAGTGTGGATTGAAGCAAGATAAAGAAATCCCACTCTCTCTCAAAAGCAAACAAACAAACAAACAAGAAACACAAGAAGAGAAGATTAACACAGAGCAAACAGAATGTCAGCTCCCTTTGATTCCAGAGATTTATGGAGTATGTTGTGAGGTTTTGTGTTGATTCCTTACAAACCAAAGAAGGTGTCTTCTAGTGCAGAATCTTCCCCTTCTCACCAAGAAGGCAAAACTGTTTGCTTTACAGAATTCTCGATCAAGGGAAATATTTTTCCTCAATATGGAAAGTAGAGAGAAGCACACTTCAGGGGAACTAAATCTTAATACAAGTGAGGCCATACTCAAGGATAACTAAGACCCCCTTAAATAGATTGATGTATCTAGGATTCAGTGGATTGAAATTCATGATAATTTCACTAATAGAATAAAACATAAACCAAAAACATGAAAGTATTTTTTAAAAATATATAATAGTTCTTTCAGAATGCAGGGGAACAGTAAAAATTCCAGAGGACTCACAGAACAAGGATTCTAGTACTGACTTTCAAAAACAATTTTAAAGAATACATGTGGGGCTGGGGATATAGTTCAGCAACACAAAACCTGCCCTGCAAGTGTAGTCTTAAGTTCAATTTCTGGAAACCCCTCTAAAAGAAAGAAAAAGTGTTGGAAATGCTGATGTCTGATTTTTACTAGTTAATAGAAGCACATCTTCCCTTCTAGATTAGCAAACATAGGTTTGATATCTGTAGTGTCTAAGGTATTTTCTTATTCCAAGTAGCACTGATACTTTATGGGATCTGGAAAAGTTGACTGCTTTGTGAGTGACATTTGAGCCAGGGCTCAGAGAGGATGTCATTTGAAAAGGTGAGCAAAAAGGATGAAGGGAGCTATCAAACAAAGCTGCATAGGCAGGATGACATACAGCAAGCTCATGAGTGGGAAAATCCATGTGTTTTTGTACCTCAGTTGCTATGATCCCAGCCTGTGCTCCTCTGAATCAGCCAGTTGCCTGTGGAGGGGAAGCTCTTCGTGTCTCCCAGCCCTCACACTGGCTGGCTTGTGGGAAGGGCCGGTTGACTTCTTGGTTCTCTTCCCAGCCCACCACAACACTTTCATCTTTAAAGGGAAGAATCCTACACAGCGTGAAGAAATCCTCACAGTGTAAGAGATGCCTGGGATTGGTTTTATATATCCCTGCTCACATTCATTCTGAGCTATATGCTGCTTGTGATGTTATATATGTACATGTTTGTTCTCTTTTTTTGCCATGTACTTGAATTCATTTAAATTAACATGTCTGATCCATTTTGGATGTTCACCCCAAGACACACAAAAACTTGGAAGCTGTAATGGTTTATATCTAGCTGTTCCCCTAAGCCTCATGAGCTTATAGGTGGGGCATTTGGGAGATGAAAGATCATGATACTCATCAGTGGATACTAAGTAGTGGATTGGTCCACTGATGAGTTTATAGCTAACTGTGATGTTGGGAGAAGAGGGTCACTGATGTATGACCTGAAAGGGTCTATCTCCCTCACTCTTCTCTAAGTTGCTCTCTGCTTTCCACTGACATGCCGTGAGCTGTTTCTTCTCCACCATGCAACCCTGCATTGGGTCCAGCACCCTATGTACAAATAGCTCTACAAACTGTAAGCCAAAATAAACTTCTCCTTTAATTTATGGATGGCTAATATTACGTCTCAGTGATGAGGAAAGTAACTAAGAAATGAATGTTCTTAAAGATTGTCATCAGAGAGCTTCCTTGAAATAACTATTAAAAACCTAACATCAACCTTGGCTTCTAAAAGCTTAAGGATATTTAATAGTCTTCCCAGGGTATCAGATGTTAAATATGGCTACTAGCATAAAGGAAAAAAGAGGAAAAAGGAAAAAAAACCAGTCTAAAAGCAGCAACAATATTTGCCAAATGTTTTGGCAAGAGGGAAGCTGGAAAGGATGAGGGAAAAGAAAATTTGAGAAATAGAATTTCAGATGAATTCTATTGAATTACAGAAATAGAGGAAAGACATTTCTGCAAATATAAATGACCAGCAGTTACCAGTAGCTGAAATATCTTCACTGATTTCTATTAAACTACTGAACAAACAGACTGATACTAGCAATTTATAAAGTAAACTTGACTGTGTCCTAAACCAATCCAGTAGTTCAGTTACTTTAATAGTATGGTTTAACCTATTTTTTCCAATGATCAAAAGGCTTTGGATGTATGCATAAAAACCATATATATTACCTAGAAAAATTTAAGGAATAAGAATTTGAAGAGAATACTGTTCATCATTGTCTTGGTTACTTTCTCGTTGCTGAAAGAAAATACACACCACTCATGTTCAAGGAGGAAAAGTTTATTTGAGTTCACAGTTTGTAGAGTGTTCAGTCCACAGTTAGCTGGCTCCATGGCAGGGTAACACTGCACAGGGGTGTCACAGAGGGGAAAGGGTCCACGGCCAAGCAGGCCAGAGGCGCTGAAGCAGCAATACCAAAGCTGGAGCCAGCCTCCCTTTGCCTTTTATCCTATTCAGACTATAAACCTTTTGGGTGTTGCTGCTTGTACTCAAGTGGGTTTCCCCACTACCGACATCAAGAACTATAATCCATCAATTAGTGTACTAGTCCAGTGTCACACACCTTCAAATCCAGTATCACTCCTGTTATCCACATTCACACGCCCAAACTCCAGCCACCCTGAGGCGCTACACCTGGAGTGCATTAGCCTTTGGGACATCTAGATATATGCCATAACTATTATGTTCCATTGTTATAGGTGCTCCAAAAATGCATCACTCGGCACTGATGGTTAGCAGCTGAAGAAACAATGACAACATGAACTCATTTCTGTTGAGAACTAAAGCTATGTATTTTCATTGACTACCAAATTGGGAAGAGACATCAGTTTATATGAGTATTGCATGTACAGTACATAAATTGACGTTTCATTTGTATCAGTCTATAATCACAGAATTGCACATCTTGCTCATCATATGTGATCAGACTTCATCTTTATAAGGAAGTACTTAAGGTACTTTATGATACCAGTATTTTTTTAATGATTAAAGTTTCACTTGTCAATGCTAAGATTTCCAGAATATTTAGTGTTAATAAATTATCTCTCTAAAATATGTTTTTATTTTAAAATGAAAAAAGAATAAAAACAATGATACAGAATTTAAAAACAAAATAATAGAATAATAATAATATAATGGTAATTTTATTTACCATCTTTTTTCTCATATATATTTTGCATACAGTGACATCTTGACCTGACCTGAGGATACACTGAGTTTCTTCTGTGTTCTAGAGGTTCTAAAGTTCTCCATTTTATGTTGAGGTCCATGGTTTATTTGAGGGTAATTTTTAATATGGTGTAATTTGGATGCAAGGCATTTTTTGCATTTGGATACCCAATTGTCCTAGCACCATTTGTTGAAAAAGACTAGTGTTGTTTATTTTTGAATTTCCTACACATGGAATCATGCTGTATGTCCTTATTTTATCTTTTAATACATATCTTTGAAATTTTTTGATTTTCTTGCATGTGTTGGTAGTTTATTGTGTTCTCTTACTGTATGTTATTTCATTGCTTATGTCTGCCACCATCTATTCATCTGTTGTTGATGAATCTGTAGGTTGTCTACAGTTTCTTGCTCTTATGAATAATGCTATTATGAACATTCTTGCCTTCTGGTTATATAAGCAATAATTTTAGTTAGGAATATACTTAGGAATGGAATTTCTGAGTCATAGGGTATAAAAACTTTTCGCTTTGGTAGATATTGCCAAAAAGTTTTTAAATGTGTGCATCAATTTAGTTTCTCAGCAACAAAATATGAAAGTTCTACTTACTCATTGGTATTTGATATTGTCAGTCTTTTGTTACTCTCTTAGTTTAATGTGTACATGCATTCTTATAAGGAATAACAATGTTGAGTGCATTGCATATGTTTATCTTCATTGCATATGTTTAACTTCAAAGTAGTTGTTCAGATTACAAGATATAGGCATGAAAAAGTGATCAAAAAAAGTAAAAACCATTCTTTTAATAAACTAACAGATTAGTAGTATAGTTGTCATTCATATACATAGAAGAGTACATATATATTAGAGATTATAGATGTAGATTACATGTATATATATATATATATATATATGCACACACACACGTATAATCTTTTTGCTCCTTTCTTTTCTCATTTCCCCTATCCCAGTTATTCTTTCCTTTTGAGCAGTTTCTTTCCCTTTCCCTTTCCCTTTCACAGTATCTATTGTGCATTTTGGATCTTATTTGCTCTTTCAGTTTTTCACACTAGGGAGACAATACTATATTTACAGGAGTCTGATTTATTTGACTCACGAATATGGTCTCAAATTGCATCCATTTACCTATAAAAGCCTCATTTATCCTTTTTTATGGCTGAGTTGTACATCATTCTATAAAAATACTACATCTTTTTATCCGTTTCGCAGTTGATGGGCATTTGGGTTGCTACCAAGATTTAGCTATTACAAATTCTAAAATCTATGTCGTTACTACTTGTGAGATAAGTGGATTTATATTGTAGGCTTTAAATTTTACTTAAAGAATGTATATAAATTAGTTCATAACTGGAAATTAAAATAGGAAAATCCAAAAGTATTTTTTAGTTCACACTACAGTTTGAAAAATACCACTGGTCAGCTCACTGTTGAGAGATAATTTAACACTTTCTCCAGTTTTGTGGATCATTTCATCCTGTATTAGTATGACAGTTTTACATAACACATTAGCAGCAGGGCCTTTGGGTTTTAGATGAGCTTACGATACTCAAAGAACACGTACAATTTGATAAAAGAACAAAATATTACTATAAATTAGGAATCAGAAAACTTTTTCTATAAATGGCCAGTTATTAGTTTTTTATTTTGATGGCTGTGTGGTCTTTGTCTCACTGCTTATGTCTGTCCTTATATTCCTAAAGGAGTCACAGGCAATGCCAAAATAAGCACTCATGTTTATGTTCCAATATTATTTACAAAAACAGATGACTGACATAGATACTTAGGATTTAAGGTGTAACGTATAATTTGTAAGGAATGTAAGTCCCTTGATAAGAGATTTGGCCCTTAGATCGTATACTGCCATTCCTCCTGAAGGTGATAAACATGGCTAGAGTCAGTCCTGAGGATCCTTTGTCCAGTGCGATGCTCATGGGTGGAAACAAATCTCTGATCCAGTACAGTTGGTAGACAACATGTAGAAGACTTCTCCTTTTAGACACTTAAAAGCTTATATCATCTTATTAAAATCTGGAGAAATCTTGAGATTAGATTGTCTGCTTTGGTTACTAGTCTTCCCAAAGAGATGTAACCTTGAACTATTTTTATCATACCAACTTGTTAACATATTTCTGTGTTTATTATTTAGAAACATATTTCCAAACTGATAATGGAAGTATCTATATTGATTATCTATGCATACTTTTATTGAAATATGCTATGATCTCCATGTCAACTCACAAACTTTTGTCACAAAGCTAACCAGGAAAATATTAACCTTCTCACTAGTTCTGAATGATTGCATCAGATTTTTAAGCATTTCAGCATATATTCACTCTGTGGATACATTTCAACATGCTGAAAAGTGAAACGTAACTTTGTCTATACCTTCAGTACATATAAAACCAGATAAAGATTCCACTTTCAATTCTGTATGATAAATGCTTTAATGAGAGAAATTCTGGTTGCTTCCAAAGCAGATATAAAAAGCACTAAACTAATAATAGGAAGTCAAAGAATCTTCCTGTACAAACTTATCTAAGCCACAGATTTGAATCGAGCCCCAGAGAGGAAAAACCAGGAAGGTAGCAGACATAAAAGTAAGGAGGCAAGATTAGCAAGGTGTGGACAGCTAACACTAACACACAGTGTGACTGTAATCTAAATTGATGCTGCAGAGATGAGTGAGAGTTAGGGTAGGAGACTGAGATTGTAAAAGGTCAGGCATGTGGAAAGTTTCAGGCAGGCACTTGACCAAATTTATACTACCATCATAAAACTGTGGCCGCAATGTTGAGAATGGACTAAGCAGTGATGTAAACCTTTTAGAGCTTTTGATGGTACAGACAGCCCACTGCAACACGTGTGCCATAAGTCACCACCACTGGACTACGTGGAACAGGCTCCTCCAATCAGGAACTCTTCTAAAGTTGTAATGTTTCCCAAGCAACAAAATCTGATGACCCATTATTCTCTATTTTTCTCTGAGACAGGTTAGACTGTAGCCTTCCTGGTTTAGAGTAAGACACCAAGTACCAGTAATATTTATTCCCTGGAACTATCTGCTTGTTATCATAAACTTTAAACTATTCCTTTATTTGAGGATATTAAAAACATTGTGAAGAGTGAATAATAAAAAATTTTTTGAAAAATTTAAAGAGACTTTATTGTGCATTTAGAATATGACAAAAATTGGCACCAAGTGGCTAGCCTGATGGTTATGTGTGAAGGCTGTGATTTACTGTGGTGGCAAAACTGAGAATTTCCTTGGCAACACCAATTTACCTGGAAGAGCCTTACCTTACATCTGTCTTAATACTATAGAAACAGTGAGCATATAAATATACATATGTGTAATTATACACCCTGCCTGTCCTCGCGGACCTGTACTGTTTACTTACCAATGTATGAGTTATTTTTGGAAGTTATTCCCTAATTAGAATGTAGCATAATATGTTCACTAAATAACAGTATCTGAAATATAGCTACCTGCTACAGTGTAGCACAGTGGGCCTCAAAAGAATATAAAAGTTTTACTTAAAATGTTTTTCCTCTATAGAAAAATATTGTAATACACTGGACCTTGCAAATGTTTAGACATGCATACATGCACCTATCTGTACGTGTGTGGGCAAACACATACACACATATATACACACAAAAATCACATTTAATATGTGCTATGTGATCTTACATATGGCTTGCTTTTCCCATACCATATATTACAGATAATACATATTTAGAAATGTGATTGAATGAAAGTGAAATGCTTTTCTAATTATTTTTACATTTTTTAGGAAACAAAATGAATGAAGAAAAGAAAAAATTGGCATATTATTCCCATATTTTTGGCTTATGAGGAATGTTTACTCAACATAATTTAGACATGTGACTTCTAAGGTTAAGGATGTGTGGAATTTTTAATAAGTGGTTGTTAAAGATGATGATAGGATGTTGAAAGAAATAAGATATAGGCTTAGGTAAGGTTTGGGGATTTGTATCAAAGAGGTGTGTGCTTGGAGACCATGTTAGCATCCACAGATGAGAAAAAATATATTCATCTTCCAGTGTTTTTCTTGGTTTCTCTGAACATGTTCACCATGACTCCTGGACTCCTTCCTCAAGCTGTGAATTCAGGGCAGGAAGTGTAGAAGCTCCTGGGAGAAATTGATGCCAAAGCTTAGAAGTGCCACAAGTCTATCATTACAGACTGTTGCCTTTGTGCCTTACTACCAGAAGCCCCCAAGAGGCCTTACTGAGTCAGGAATTCAGTGAAAATATGTAGAAAAACTTTTTTTGTTTTTTTGTTTTTTTTCTAGTTAGTAAAAATTTGTCTTCCTCTCACTTCACACAACAGCCACTTGGAAGATGATTTCACTGTGAATATACACATTATTCTTTTCCCACTATCAAGGTTAACCTTTCCGAAGAGATTGTTTTTCCTTTAGTTTTCTGTCTTACAGAGGTTCCATAAGGTAACCTGACAATGAGGCTTAACCTGAAATGAAAAGCTAGAAAGTCAGATGTATATTTACATCTAAGGTATATTTCCAGATAGGGGGATGAAGGTACCAATAAGACATATTTTACCAAGCTTTTTACAACTCCCAAAACTATTTTACTGAAACTTGCAGTTGAGATGAAATACATGAGGGGCTTCTGGGTAATAAAAGAAAAACTTTAAATGTATGTAGGCAAGCCTTTAGAAAAACTGAAATTAAATTTTCCAATGTAACTTCAACTGTTTAGAGTTTTCTTTTGTTCTTTTCCAGATGACTGAAATAGAGTCAATTTCAAAGTTTATTCTATCAGAAATTACAGTAACATCCTCAAAACTGTTTTTGTAAATGAATCAACTAAATCTAAGTTTCTATAGATAGCTAAAATTACTATAGTCTTTTAGCAACAATATTCTGGGACTGCTTAATTAAGGATGAAGTTTAATGTCAAAAAAGAAATGATAGTATGACAAATCATTTTTATATTTCTGTCTTTCTTTACATAGAACAAACATTGCACTGCAGAGAACTCACACTAGTAGAAAATGAGAAATTTAGGGGAAACCTGCTATACTCTTAGCATTCAAGTAAAGAATTTTGGCTTTATTTTTTCTGTATTAAGCAGATTCTTTGCAAATTTAGTTTGACTCTCCAGCAATCTAATTTAAATTAAGTTGTAATGAAGTAAAAACCTAATAATAATGATTGCATCTTGCAAAGAGTGAGATTTGTTATTTTACATAATTTCTCTTTTGGCCATCTTTTCAGTGGGCAAACATGGTCCTTAATCTTTATCCAGAAATTGTGCCACAAATGATAAATATAACATCTACATTAATATGATGTATGTACATTTCTTTCAAGAAGGTTATCTCTACCTTTGTAAAATCAACAATGAAGGGATCAGGGATTTAGCTCAGTGGTATAAACATCTACTTGGCAAGCATGAGATCATGAGTTCAATTCCTGGTACCAACAAAAAAAATCAACAATGAAAAGATAAAACTTTAAGCTAGGAAATTACGCATTATTAGCTTTACTTTGAAATAATTATAAACTAATAAAAGATTTACAAGAAATGGTATAGAGTTTCCATGTGCCCTTTACCCTTGTGCTTCTAATATTAATTTCATATACAACTCTAATAGTCAAATAAATAATTTTCATTGGTACTGTTAACTAATACTGTTAGTATTAGTACTAATACTAATACTGTTAGCTAAATGCATATTCTATTTGAACTTTACAAATTTTTTCACTAATGTGCAGTTTCTTTTCCAGGGTTTCATCCACTGTGTGTACATTTCTCTTTACTATTCTTTAATTTATGTCAGTTTTTGAGGTTTTCCTTGCGTTTTGCTATCTTTTGTCATTTTTTGTAAATTGTCAGTGATGTCATACAATATCACCCACTTATCTAAAGTTTTCCCATGATTATATACATTCTTAGCACAGAACCACAGAACCACAGAATGGTTTGTGTTGTTCCTTGTGCACTGTATGAAATGTAAATGAGCACAGTATGTCTTGATGACTTGATTAAGATGGAGTAAGCTAAGTTTCCCCATTGTCAATTACCATATTCACTTTAAACAAAAATATACTTATCTACTCTTAATTACAAGACGTTATCTAGCTACTATGCTCTTTTCAGCCTCAGCTACCATGCCAAAAATCATTACACTGGAATCTTAGCCTCATCTCAACTAGTGCGATAAGAATTAATTCACTGCTCTTTGGAGATTCTTGGATAAAAGTCGCTTTATAACTGCAAGTGATCTCTCTTTGGTATTTTGAATAAAAATATAAATAGAATGGTTGAAAGTAGATTGGCAGCATGTACTTATTTCACATCAAGAACTACAGGGACATCTGTTGTTATATGTGTGACAGCGGAGGCCTGAAATCTAGTTCTTTCAAAACCAACAAGGGTTTGTTCAATTTGACGTAAGTCTGCCTGATTAAACAAAGAACACATTTACAAATTGTTACCTATTTGGCTGTTATACTAACTAGATGGATAAGCCTCCACTGATGATAAGGACAATAAATAAATTTGTGAAATCTATCACACATATAATTTCTACTGTTGTTGTAAGGGAAATAAATACTTTGATTTGCAAACAAGCTTGGGATCCAGATGTTCACTGGCTTCTTTCTGATCACCGAGTATCTCCAAGAATCCATTGAAAGGAAAATTTTGTTAAGAAGTTTACTGGCTTCTCATTTTTTCTTTGTTTGTTTTTGTGTTTGTTTTCCATTGTCCATGCTATCTGCCCTGATGCAATAGTCAGAGGAAATTGGTGCTTTACAGATGTAGAGGTCAGCAAGATGAAATATATTAAATAAATGCTGACCTACCACCTGAAGCCCACTTTCCTCTTTGACAAATAGGAAAAAATCAAATACCTTCCTCCTCAACATATTGTGAACATTTTATAATCTGTATAAAATCTTTGTATGGCAACTAACACATACTATGTAGTCAAGGAAAAAGTGTCATCTTTATCACTTTGTCATTTTTCATGTTTGAAATTTAGATTTCTGTGTAAAAGATAAGAAAATGGAGAGAATGACTTGCCTATACATTTCTTTTTCATTTAGAAAGGACTTACCTATACACTTCTATTTCATTTGGAGGAAGACCCTGAAAAACTTTACATGCCAAATACAAATTCAATAGAATTTTTCTAATGTATAGAAATATTTCAACATCTGCATGCATTTATAGATTAAGGGGCAATGACACTGATGGTGCTTCATTGGAATTTAAACTCTTCCTGGTGAAAACATAATCATGAGCAAAAATTCACTAGAACTCAATATCAATGAGGGAAGCCTTGCTCAAATTCACTGTGAAGTCCTGTACTTAATAAAATGCCTGACGTATTGTGGGTATTCAGCACATATTTTAAACAAATGTTATACTATTTAGTCCTGTAAATAATTGCAGAAGATGCGGAACTCACAAGTTTTTGTTTTGTTTTGTTTTTTACTATTACATGAGATGGTAAGCTACAAATAGAAGCACCATGTTATAGCCTCGATATAGAGCAGAGTAGTTTCATATACCCAAGCTGCACCTGATATACGAGGGTCACTTCTGAGTTTGACTAGAACGAACCAACATGATGTTAAGATTATGTTGCTTTTTCATTATGGTCCTGACTCTTGCGTTCATAATCTCACTGAGCAAACCTTGTCTTCTTCATTGCTCTATCATATTACATATCAGTGGCTATAAATGTGTTAGTACTCTGTGTCAAGAATAGAATGTGGAAATTTTTATTTTGTTCCTTTATTGGGATAGACTGTAATAATTTGTTTTTTTATGTTTGAAATCATTTTTCTCCTTCTTATTAGATGCATATTCTCTTTTAGGCTACCAGGTATCTGATGTGGCTGTCGGAGCAATTGGCAACCTGTGCATAATGATGAATATACTAGTAAGCTTTACTTCCCCACTAAGTGCACCTGAGTAAAAATCCTGAGAGTCACATGGTTCTTGCTTCTTTAAATCTGACACCTAATATATTAGGTATTAGAGTGTTTTGTGCTTACCTTTAGCTCTTCTTTAGTTTAAGTGATTAAAAAATGCCTGTTGCTGTCTGTATGTTCAACATGCTTCATTAACAGTGATTTATTTAGGAGTTTAGCAGAATTGGCACTCTGCAGCACACCAGTGGGCAGAAGGAAAACAAACGTGATGTGGTTGTTAAGAAATCTGTCTTTCCTTCTGTGGAGGCAAGCGCCTTAACAGAGTTTGCGAAGTTTCCTTCCTAATTCCCAGTGAGCACAGCTAACAGTGTAATTTTCTAATTAGTGCCATGGCTCCAAAGACTCTGGATCTACTCACCTCTTGTGCTCCGCGGGAATCCAAGGAGTTCCTTTCTGGCACACTGTGCTCCCTGCCACTGCTTTCTCCCAATGGCAGATGATTCTGTGGCTGCCCATCTCATCTCTCAACAAGTTTGCCTAAAAAAGCCACACGCAACTTTTTCTAGGATCCAGTTACAAAGATTTTTATGTGATATTATTTTCAATCACCTTATAGCTCTACTAGCACTTCACCAAAGAGGTAAAGCAAGGTTGACGGAGGTTAAATGATTTGCCCAATGGCAGCAGTTAAATGGTAAAGCTGGGATTTAAACCTAGCTGTGAGATTCTAATGCAGTGATCTCAAACACCACAGGGAAGCAAGGGAATTTTTATTTTACTTGCAACTGGTATTGATTTTGTCATAGCTTCTTGAAATGCTGTGTTGAGAAGATTTGGGGGCCACACTTGGGCTAGCAGGAAAGAGTGCTGTAATCAATTAGCTTTCCTTTTGGTAGGTCAGGGAAGGAGTGCAGAAGCCATGTTTTTTCCTGTCTTGGGCTGTGATCTGTCCTTTTTTTGTTCTGTTTTTATTATAAAAGGAGTGAAATACTTTATGAATCATACTCAAAGAATGAATTATCTCAGAAAGTCAAAATATGAGAGGAAAATTATTTTTATATACTATAATTAGCTGTCAGTCTAATAATAAAGTTGCATGTAACTTGGTGGAAGAATTTCCTTTGGTTGGGAGGCCAAGGACATAGGTCAGTGTTGCAGTGCCTGCCTGGCAAGCATAAGGTCCAGGGTTCAATTCCCAGTACCCGTACACACACACACACACACACACACACACACACAGTTTCTTTTTGTTGTTGTTGTTGAAGAATTTCAACTGAGTGGCTAAGTGTCTGCACTCTGAAGTCAAACTTTCGGGTTCATTTTCAAGGTAAATGAAATATTGTACATGTCGCTGGTAGTTATTATTATATATCATTAACTGCACCCAAAAAAGGATATGCTATGTGAAATATAACTCAATAAAATTAAGAAGAAAAGATTTAGAGTTTAAAATTCTGCTTCTGTTACTTATGACCCTAATGAAGAGAAATTTACTTAACCTATATAATGCAAACAATATTTTTATCCACCTTAAAGTGTTATTTTAAAGATTATATGAGATAATTTGTTGATGACTATGACAAAGTCCTTCATACGTCACATACATCAGTAGTTTTGTATAATTTTCTATCATTATATTGCCTCCAAAATTATTTAAAAGTTTAATCACATGTCCTTTTATGCATCTTATTTATTACATACATTGTAAAATTTACTCATAATATTTGAAATTATACTCGGGAACACTTAAATTTTCTTTTTCAACTAAATGGTATCAGAAGTCTTAAATCATGTCTATTTTGCAATTGATTTGTTAAAGCATTTATTATCTACATGTTCTATATAAATAAAACTATAACTTATAGATTACAGTATTATATTTAAACATATTGAAAGTATTAGATGTCATAGAACATTTGAGATGAAATTGTGACATATATTAAGAAACATAAACAAAAAGAAAATTATTAATTCCAAGAAAGTGTAAGTACCGTAAAAACAGAAATATAGGCAGTATACTCTGGGGCTGAGCTGGAAAATCATTAACCAAATTATATGCTATAGCTCAGTTTGAGCAGTAGCAGAAAAGAATAAATATAGATCTATCATTGGTGTGGTTATGCAAGAGAGGTTGATTATTGTCATTTTAGAAAATAATAATACAGAAAAGAATTAATAAATAGTAGCATGTGCTTTTTTTTTTTTTTTTAAGTGTCACTACTGAGATACCAGAAAACAGCTCTCTTGCTCCCTGGGAAGCACTTTCTCTTGCAGGAGTGAGAAGAAACAAGATATGTTCATGTATTTCTTTAGTACAAGTATAAATTAAATGAAAATTTAAATGGGGGTATGATAGGTGATTACTTAGTGGAAGCTAGGGATAGTAGATACATACCTGTGCCTTGAGATTAAATTTCCTACAGCAGTCTTACACATAGAACGTACAGGCGATATCTTTCAAACAACTTTGAAAGGGTGAGAACTGATGTAATCTAAGAAATTATTAGGAGCTCCAAACAGCTTCGTTGATGACCAAGGCATGGTAGTCACTCCTCATTTAACTAATGAAATATCTTTTGATGTATAATTCTTCTGTCATGCTACTCAGAGTTTCAGGAATCCTAGGAAGTGGTCTGATCCAGATCTTCTTGTTTTAATTATGAGGAACCTTGGCCAGCAAGTAAATAGCAGTAGTGATCCTAGATGACAAATATTCCAAATTTGATTCCAGTGATCTTTTAAAATACTGCACAGTGGTTATTGGGATAGCTTTAGTTTTAAAGAGGGGCTTCTCAATAGCAAGGTCCAACACTAAAAATTTAGATTAAAGTTTTATGGGGTTGAAGCGTATTGAAAAATTGTTAGTAAAAATATACTTGAAAAAAGCTTTAATAAATTTGTTTTTTCAGAGTAAATCTTTATAGCTCTTGTGGCTTTCTGACTGCATAAAAGAGATCCTTGAAGAACTGAAATAATGAAATACTGGTTGGCTAGCTGGCTTTCATTTTAGAAATGTTCTATCTATTATAGTCATTATATTTCTAGTTATAGTCATTACAACTGATAGATACTTTTTTGACTAGTAGACCCTAAAAAATGGGTTAGGAGAATTATCTACTATAGTTGTTCCTCCATTATTCAATAAAGTACTTTTAGCTGGGCATGGTAGCACACTTCTGTAATCCTGGCACTTGGAAAGCTGAGGCAGAAGGTTCGTTGCAGGTTTGGGACCAGCCTGGACTATAAAATCAGCTCAAGGCCAACCTGAACTGCATAGCATGACCTTGTCACAAACAGACAATATAAGAATAACAATAAGAATATAGTAAGCTACTTTCTAATCTAGTCTTGGTAGGTGAGTATAATACATGAGAAGAATTCTATTTTATACATTTCTGTATCTTGGATAATAGGTATGGCTTTCCAAATATATTACCTAAACCCTGCGTTTGCATCTCTGCATTCTTTACATGCTTGGCACAAGCAATACAATGAGAGAAATCAAACAACACTCATTTTCTCTCCATTTTTAGCACATTACTTACTGCAAACTTCATTAAATTAGGAAAGATACCACATACAGAGACAGAAATTTTCCTTTTGTTTTTAGATAGAATACTAAGGGTGTACAAAAAAGAAAACCTAGTAAACTCATTTTATTGACTTAGGTGATCTTAATTTTCAGTATTCGAGGAGCTATGGCTTCACATGAAAATACAGTATGAATTGTCTATATTGCTCATTTGACTCATAAGCTGATGTATATGGTCAGTAATATTTTCTACCCAGCTGAGTTTATTCTGTCCTAGTGAACAGAGACCTTGACCCAAAACTCTGCATATTCTTCATATTACTCTTTGAATAATAGGTACTCGATAAATATCTGTTGATTGATTGAACATTAAGATTTGAATGTGTGCCATTCTCTTGTGAAATGACTGGCATGTTGCCTTCTGAGGAAGCCTGTTTTCTCTCTTGCTTTCAGTTCTGTTCACTGCCTCTCTGCCATTGTGATTGACTGCACCCCTCATTAGCTAATTGTAGAGTTACAAAACGCTCAACTATACAACTGGGAACTGTGGAAGATCGTTTTTAAAATTCCTGCTTTAAGAATGGCAGTGCTCTAAATAATAATTAGGAAGAAAACAAATGTTCATGTTGTTCCTACACTTGGGGAGTGGAATTTATTCACGGGCACGCTGTTACAAGAATTCTGAATTAACGGTAGCAGAATATAACCTCGGACAAAGTTGCGTCTCCAAAACTTGTGCTTTACCTCATGCTGTGAATATTACATAGATTTCTGTAGTTTTGCATACTGTCCTCTAGTTTCACTTCTGCAAAAGAACAACATGAAAAGCAGTTTAGAGACGAGTCACCATCAGAATATTATGTAATATTTTAAAAGACAGACTATCTTTAGAAAACATTTCATTGCTTTTAACAAAATGTTCAGTACTTGAAGTATGAAGACAAGGGTTTTGAATACAGGCTGTATTGATTTCTAGATACTTGACCTTGGACAAGTTCCATGGATTCTAATATTCTAATGTCCAAAGCTTTAATTTTACGGAGAATAGGGATGCCTGACCTCCAACATGGTTACAAAGGTTTAAGTGACAGGTCAATGTGAAAGCACAGAGTAGTTATAAAAAAGATATTAGATACATTTATCCTTTCAGTTAATAACAACTGTATATGACTGAGTACCGTGACTATTCCTGTGCCTCTTAAACATCAATGAGGAAAACAAAGATCTCTGTCTTCATAAAGTTAAAATTCTATTTGGCTGGCTGTGGGATGGGGCAGAATGACTGCCTGGGTCTAAACTATAATAATAATCATTCATCTAGAAAACACGTCAGTTGACCTTCAGCACACACTCATGAGGAAGATGAGGGCTATGGCATGATCGCCAGCTTCCAAGCAAGCAACTGGGTTCATAGCTACTAAGTGGCTTTACCAAAGTCAGGTCATTTGTGCCATAACCAAAACGAAAGAATTCAGTGTGCTTAATTCTAAATCCGGTGTTTTCCCACCTAGTCCTGCTACTAGGTCTTGAAAAGTGCACCATATATTGCAAAGCTTCTTAGTAATTAAATGCACAGTTAACTTGTACAGAGGAGAAAACCAAAGAGAGAAACATAGATATTCTCTGGTGTCTGGGGTTGCATATGAAGCAGACCTCCATACGGGGAAATCAAATTTCTTCAGTATTTTTCCCAACTGAAAGTCATTCCCACTTTTCTCTTGGCCTTCAGAATCAAGCCTGAAATCTGTGATACTCAATCAAGGCTGACTGGAAACCAGGATTCTGACTTACATGTGCCATCCCTAACTCCTAGCCACAGGCTGTGCTGTGTTCAGTTTAATAAGGGAAGTTACTGAATGCCAGTTTTGTGCCAGTACCCATGTTCAGAGCCTTCTGCTCAGCGTCACTAATACACACAGGAAGTGTGGGAGGTATGTGTTCTTGTAGTCCTTTTACAGATGACCTGCACTACTGGAATATGCTAGGTCCATGATTAGAACATAAGGCTGATTTGGCCAGCTATGCTTTTCATGTTCTTGCATTGCTATAACTCATATGCTGTAAATCTCACAGTTTGTTGCCTACTTGTTTTCCTTGAGGCAGTCTTAGAATCTCCCTCCTATTTATCCTTCAAGACGGTTCAATAAGCTCTTTTGGAGTGCTTTCTTGAAGCCCCTGTCTTACCCTAGCTCCTAGCTCAGTTATACAATATTCCTTTGTTTACTTAGTGCACTGTACTTAACAGACTCATTGCACACTTCAGAGTGAATTTTAATTACAGATTTATTTTTTTCTTTCACCAAATAGTGTGAGCTTGCTGCAGACAAGGCCTGAGCTTCTTTTACCACTCCACACATAGCACCTGCTTGCTATATGATAAACACCATTCTGTTTAGTTGAATTTACATGTGGATAGCAGCAGAATTTTTAAGCAAAGTGCCAAAAGAAATTACATGTGTAATGAAGCCCTTCATGTAGATTCCTGGAAATGAGTTGAGATTTTTTTTTTGCTCGTTTGTTTGTGGGGGTTGTTTTCTTTTGTCTTGTGTGTTTGCTTAATAGTATAAGGGATGGAACCCAGAGCCTTCACACTGAGCTGTATCTCCAACCCTATTTAAGTTTTTGTTTGTTTGTTTTGTTCGTTTTGAGACAGGGTCTTGCTAAATCACTAAGTTATCCAGGCTGAACTTGAATTTGTGATCCTCCTGCATCTGCCTCCCAGAATCCTGGGATTACAGGCATGTGCCAGCATACCCAACTGGAAAGCGTAACTCTTAAGAAAAAACTGAATCATGCTTTTGTTTTGTTCCTTTATGCTGAGACCTCAGTCTTACTTTTGTGTCTGTGTGTATGAAGAGATGTGGGATGTTTTGCTACATGTAGGAATATTTTAAAAACATGTGAAATTCTCAGTTATTCATTTCCTTCTAGCTCTGACAAAAGCAGCCCAGGCAGAGAAAGCAACCAAGTTCTGTTGGATTCTGTGGCTTCCTCCTTAGGATTTATGAGTCACTGTCTTGGGCAAGATCTCAGAGTTAGTGCTGTTTACTACCTTAGCTGTAGCCACCTTCTGATAAACCAGAGAGGGCTCCAAGCTGCAGGGGAGATCTATGACCACCATAACTCTTGGCTTATGCTGTGCTTTTTTTTCAGGGTCTGGCAGGAAAACTGAAAATATGAAACTTTGTATCCTGCACACAGTTCCACATGAGATTCATGAATCTTCAGCTTCCTTCAGAAAATCTAGTGTTTCTGTTACTCCTGCCCACTAGACAAATGCCTGTCAATGACCCCATTATTTCTCATTAGTGAGGGTGAATTTTATGTACCTGAATATAAATAAATGTCCATGGAGCCCTTGTATTTGTCCATCCTAAAAACCTACAGCTCTTTGCAGAATCTGCCCTGTAAATAGTATCGTATCATGAATTAAATCTTTATTGTGTAATTGGATACATTTCCTAAGCGAATTTTAATTGCTTTGAGAAACTGCTTAACATGGTAAATCAATCCTGAGATCCGAGATGACATTTCCCTCGCAAAATTAATTATTAATACCCTGATCATTTGCTTAAGACATTAATAGTTTTCATTGATCAGCACATCCTGATTATATAAAGTGGCCTAATCACCATGCATGTCAGAAGACGATCAGAACAAACCCAATTAGAGACGCCCCTGCTTTCAAGCCACCTCAGCAGAGCATAGGTTAAGGTCCCTTTTGTCTTCACAACATAATAAGTCTAGCTTTATTAGAAGCTGAGCTATTTAGGGCACGAAAGAAAGGAAGTTCTCAAATGAATCCACTTCACTTTCTGTTGGCTTCCTGGTAAACATAAAGGTTTCTCAGTGACCATGTGGTATAAATTAACTCTTAACAGCTCTTGATTAACTAGCTTGTGTTGGTACATGTTCTTGTGAAAGCTTGTATTTGCTCACAGTATTTTTTTAAGTGAGAGTGAGGTGAGAAACCCCAGGTTATTAGCAATTTTAAAAGGTTGGGTCTCCCTCATTGTACATATATATTTAAAATCATAGGATGTAGAAGACAGAGAGAGTTTCTTATTCATGTGTATGCTCCACACGTGGAGCTGCATGTGTGTGTCCGTGCAGGGCTGGCTGCAGGCTTCCTGGGAGTAGGGTGGGTGGAGGAGACGAAGCACAACGAGAGCTCTGTTTTGCTGAGGTCCTATTGCAACCCTTAAGCACCAGTGAGCAATGTGGCTTTGTTTCAAACCTTCAGTATTTGAAAAATATTTTGATTTCTAATGTTTAAAATTTGGGAGATTTTGAAACTTCAGTACTATTTTCAGCCTTTTTTGAAAATATATACGTCCTGCAACTCTGATAGATGGCCCATGTCTCCTCCTGCTCCTTGAGTTGAGGAACACGTCATGTCTTCTTGCAGACAGGACACACTTGTGTACTTCAGAATGCCAGCCTCTGCCCGCCTGCTGTACTCCTTTGGTTATATGCTTTCTTCCTTTTGGTACACAGAAAAAATTACTTCGCATTACCACAGAGTTTTTCTGTATTAAAATTCCTGGCTAATGGAGGATTAGTTTTGTTAACTATACTGTGGATCTCTCAGTATGAACTTAGAAGATAGTTCTCTCTCAGTTAGTAGAATTTCAATTAGTTCTAAAGTTATATATCTCTTCTGAATTTTGTGTTATCTCATTTTTCTTTGTTATAAGAAAATACCAGAGACAGCTACTTGTAAAGAAAAAGAGGTGTATTTATCCTACAGTTTGGGAGGCTGAGAATCTCAACAGCATTGCATAGGGTCCAAACAGGGCCTCGGTGGATGGAGGAAGTGCATGTGACACAGTTCACATGATCAGACAGGAGCCAAAGAACAATTCAGCACTGGGCCCTATTTCATTTTATTTTATTATATTGTATTTTATTTATTTTATTTTTGTAACAACTTGCTTTTGTAGGAAACCATGAGTCACGTGAGAGCTACCTTAACCCCTTCAAAGGGCTCTTTCACTGTTTTGATCACCTTCCAGTACACTCCACCTCTTAAAGATTCTGCCACCTCCCACTTTACCACAGTGGAGACCAAGCTACCAGCACAGGAAACTTTAAAGACATGCTGAAGTCCTATTCCAAACCATAATATATTTAAAGAATGAAATTTTCAGCATGGAAAAAAAGTTTGAACTGAGGCAGCAGTTACAGTTTCCTACACATTTTCCATTCTAAATATTGGGGATTTCATCTTAAATTACACCAAAGTTAAACCTACCTATTTTGTTTTCTGGAAATTTCTCTATATTTGGTGTTTTAGATTTATTATTAATTGAATTATTAAAAATAACATGGACAAGGGAACTAAGAAACAGGGGAAAAGTTTGTTAAAAAAAAAAAACACTCAATTCCCCTGCCGTCAGGTTGGTTCATGCCTACTTAGAAGCAGTTTTTGTCTTCACTCAGTAGCCACGGGGATACAACAGCTCCAATCCATACCCAAGTATTATTTGCTTAATATTCATAATTTAACAAGTTCCTTTCTTCTTCAATAATATTTTTCTAAGAGTGAATTTTATTTATATTTAATTGAAGACAAATTTGCAGAGACCACAAAAAATTCCCAAATCTCATTTTAATGTCTCTTCTTTTCCACAGATTAAAGGTTGTACAAAACTTAGAAGAAGCAACAATTCTATTCACTTGTTATTGGACTTGAAACTCTTTTGACCTTGGATACTGAAGATGAGGTTGCCATGGGAACTGCTGGTACTGCAATCATTCATGTTGTGCCTTGCAGGTAGAGTGTCATTTCATAACTTTTGATTTAAAAAATACCACTGCATTTTACACTAATACAAAAGGGGCCTTCACTTTAGATGGCAACAGTAAAATCGTAAGAGTGCAGGTTACTATGACTAGCCTTTGTTGACACTGTTCAATACACCTTCCTGATGGGCTTTCAGGGGCTCTTTTCATGGTGTTGTATCCAGAGATAGACACTGATGTTTCACCTGTCTGTCTGGTCCTTTTAGAGTCATTTGAGCCATCATTTAGTTTGAAAGTTGTTATTTTTGCTTGTCGCAGTGCTCAATTGCACAGAGATATTGGGCAATAGAACCAATAATACAATCTGGAGTGTTGCCTACATTGATGTCTGTAGATGATAGTTTATCTGGGTTGCTCTTTCTAGGTCTTTGTTGATGCTCCATCTTTTATACTGTCTCTCTCTTTCTCTTTTCCATTTCAGTGCCTCTATAATTAAGTAGGAGGCAGAAAGCAAAAAGACAGATTTTTAACATATACTCATAGGGGAAAAAAAGGATGACTTTAACTACTAAAAAAGAGCTGTAACATTTTCATTTTATTGCTTTTTCATTTCTCTGGATGACGTGAGCCTAGACATCATCCAGAGAATAATTCAAGTGTTAATATATTATAAGTCCACTTTGCACTAGGAATTGCTTAACAGAATCAGATAGTATGCATTTTTTTTCTGGTACGAGGAGTCAAACTCAGGAACTTACACTTGCTGGACAGCACTTATGCCGCTGAGCTATATCCCTGGCCCCATGTGCATTTTTCAAAGCCTTTCTAAATGTATTCTAATTGATATATTTTGTTATTCAGTGTCAGGTCCAAGGGATACCTCAATGTGTTTATCTTTTTGAAATAAAATTTGGTCCTCATTACTTTACTTCATACATCCATTTAAATATCACTGAGTACCAAATAATGGGGCATCATGTGGTAAGGCTTGAGAATGTAATGATAAGCAATATAAATACAGTTCCTGTTCTCTCAGAGCTCTATTATATTAGTTCTGGAGCTATTCACAGCTTTCTATGGAAGACTCTTTGTGACTATTTTAAAATCAAAGATAGGGGCCCAGAGATATAGCTCAGTGGCATGAGTGCCTGCCTGGTGAGTGTGAGGACCTGAGTTTGATCTCTGACAAAAATAATACAAATAATAATAATAATAATAATAACAACAACAACAATAATGGAAGGTAGTGATGGTAGTACAAATCTGTGTCGATCTGAGACTCCACGTTACATACTATGCTAAGTGCTTGGAAAGCAAATTAATTTTACTGGCCTATGACCCAGAGGTTGTACTTACTTTTCATCTTTATTCTAAATAGTACTAATACTATTACTAAAGCATCAAAAGGTTAAGAAACTTGCTCAAAGTTACATAACCTTTAGGTAGGAGAGAGAGAACTTAAATTCAAGCTCACTGTGTTCTCACCCATCATATTCGTTCTTTAAGCCATCTTGTCAATTAGACATGGTCATTGTTGCCAGCTTGGTCTCATTTTCCTATGTTTTTTCTAAATTCATATCATCATTTGCTATAAATCTTTTAATACACTACCTACAAATTCTAAACTTCTTGACTCAGTCGAATATACAACGTTCTGCTTTGTCATTGTGAACATTTTAGCGTTTTTTAGAGACAGAATTTATCTCATCTGTTCAGAACCCAAATGTCCCCCATCCCAGCAGTATGTCCTAAACTGTAACTATCTGTTGCTTTTCAATGGCATCTGACATCATCCCCCCCACCCCGGACTCAGCTGAAACCCTCTAACTTCTCATAATCACTCTGGTTTAAATTGTGAAGTGTGAATCAATGTCTTAGCATTTGGCTACAACAATTGCGTATTCAACCTAGTATGCTTAAGCAGATATAAAGAAACTAAAAGATTAAAAATCAAGGACGCTGTTAAACTCTTCAGTTATGTCTTGACTAATTTAGAATTCTCATTTAAGAATGTGTGTCTGTATTCTTTTCCATTCACTTAACTACTTGTAAAGAATCAGTGTATCGATTGCTTTTGCAAATCTTTTTTGTGAACTGTTTTACATGGCATTAATATTCTCATACCATATGCCTCCTTCAGTGTAGGTAAAGTCAACCTTTAATTAATGTTTTTGTTTTCTTGCTATTTGTCTTGATTTCATTAATTTACATAGTAATTGACATGCTGAATTTTGAGCAGATTTCTCTAACTGCTCATTCTTTTCCTTGTGTACATCATCCATAATTTTGTATACTTTGTTGGTGAGTTTGGCAAGAAAAGTATTTAGGTTTATTAAGTTTACCGTAATTAGCAATGCCAAATATACCTTTTCTTGATTGTTTTCCCCAAAGAGGATAGAGGATCTGCATATATAAATAGGCTAATCCTTCAAGGAATACATCTTAGAAGGTCTAATAATTATTTGACAGTATTGATTCATAATTTCTAGTGCAGTGCAAATGTTACTCTCTTTTACCAAGTATTAGATTCAGTCTAGGATGATATTTTATAAACAAGACTAAAGTGCCAACAGTCTATGTATAAAGTCAGTCACTAAAACATTGAAAATTCGTATCTTCTTTATGTATTTTAAACCCAGTGTCACAATATCCTACTACTGAAAAAGAGCAAGGAAGCTAGCAAATGCATGTTCTTAAAAGACTAAAACTATACCATTCAACAGAAAATGTCACTAGCTGTGGAAAACTGGATGCCACATATAATAAGATCTCAACCAACATCCCACTCTAATTCTGTGTGACAGGTCCCCCAGTGTTTTGAAGATGTTATGAATAATCTCCTTTTCAAAGTTTCCATAATATTAATAAATACAATTCAAGTCATTTGTAAAGTTAAAAGATCTTTACAAAGCAAACCAAATTGGTCTGCAGAGTCAGTATGTCCCTGATCGGAGTTTGAAATCTTTATTACAGACATTTGTTTTTCCTATGGTATTAGAAATGATGTTATAGATATTTAAGATTTTAGGTCCTTTGTACTGTTTCCTTTTTTTTTTTTTTTTTTTAAGAATTCTCTTGTCTTAAATTTCCACATGATTTGTTCTCCAACCTTCTTTAGGACTGTGCTCAAATTTCACCTAAATGACGAAGCTTTTCCTGACCATGGTAAATAAATTAAAATAACATTTTCCCCTTCACTAATATCTACCCCCTCTGTGCTTAATTTTTCTTTGGAATTCTTATCAATATCTGAACAATAGTGTTTTTTCCTGGCTTTTTATTATACACAGTAACTTTCCCCAGTAGATTGTAAGCTTCACTAGAGCAAGTATTTCTGTCATTTTAGTTCACTGTTATAGCCCTAGCATCTGGAAAATGCTTGACGCATAGTTCCAGTCAAAAAATACTTATCTCATGAATGAGTACTTCATTCTACCCAATCACACTGGAGTCATCCTAACTGAGTGAAAAAGCTACTTAATGTGTAATTCATACATGTTTTTAAAATTAGATTTAGCTAACACATTAAAATTGTTTGGTGTGTGTAGAACTCTGTATCATAAGCTCTCAATCCAACACCCTCTCATAATTTCTGACTTCAACTGCAGCTATGGTAGAATTTTGTACTTCTATATACATTTTTCTCCTTCCTTGTCTTTCCCTGAAGTCACTAGAAATGGGAAACTATGAGCTATAAACCCTCTCCCTGGGGCAAGTCCTCAACAAATGGGTATAAGAATTGGTAGATAATTGACTGGGTCTCCTGTCACTTAGGGAATCAATTCTTAAGCACATTTTTTGTAATTCTTTAATGATCCTTAAGAGGACTGAATCCAAGTTCCACCATCCCTTTTATTTTTGTTGTTGTTGTTGCTGCTACTGTTCTTTTTACTACTGCTGCCTGGAATTACTTCCCAGATAACCTAACTGCTCCAAAGTCCTTGTTTCTCTCTGCTTTTGGGATAACCCAACCCAAGAACATAATACAGCAATAAATAGCAGATAAATCTGATATTGGTCATACTAGTAATTAGAAAGTAACTGAACAAAAAATACATCTTCAACATTGATTATAGAAAAGTGACTATCTCCAGTTATACAAAAGTGACTGCATATACAGCATCAATATATGGTGATATTTTTAAACTAAAATTTAAGGATAGTTTTTTCTTCTTACAATTTAGTAGCTTTATTATTTACCAGATGTTGGGCAAGCCATTTTGCCTCTCTAGGATTCAGTTTACACCTCTGTACAATGAGTGGGTGGAACAGATGGTCTCTAAGGTAGCTTTTAACTCTGAAAATGTACAATTCTGTCTTATACATGGTTTGAGAGGCAGATATATGCTGATGGGGTTAGAGCTAAGTCTGGAATTTTATTCTACTAATACGAAATTTCACATAGGTCATATGCTTTACCATGTGTTACTGATTCTGTTCACACTGGCGGAATTTGACAGATAGAATAAAATGGCTGGTCCATATGTTCATGTGCGGCATGAGGCGTGAAGACATTTAAAAAGCCTCTGTGAATGAGTGCAAAAATGTATCCCCGATACATTCTCAGTTGAACTTGGTTTCAAGGAGGCTAAATATATTCTCATCTCTGTGGTTTAGTTCACCAACTTCAGCAATTATCTCTTTTTGAGAAAGCTCCTCTGCCCCAAATGCAAACATTTTGTTGATTTGCTCATAAAATCTATGCTGTTGTTACAGCTGCATCTGAGGGTAAGTGGTAGAGAAAAGGTCCTGTATAATTCATGGGAGACATATTCTGAGATCAGGGAGTGTTTTCAAAAAGTGGAGCAAGGAGGAGCCCTGGGTTGAATAGTCAATCAAGGGATGCCTTTAGAATCTGGAATAGTGAGAAATGCAAACAAAAGGCCAATACCTGCAATCACAACACATGGAGAGAAAGCTCAGTATTCTTCAGAAGTACTTTTGGATTAGAAAGCCTTTATCACTAAAACAAAAGTAGGCTATCTGTGGGTGTGGCTTTTCTAGATTCTAAGAGGCCAGGTACACAGTAGAAGTTCCCAGAGTTTGTTGATATTGGTGATACAACCTGATACACACAAATTTTCCACTTAATCAAAAATATTTCAGCAAAGCTCAGGACGGTCAAATGCCCTCCCTTCTTCGTAATGTCCATGTCTCCTCTTCAGGATATGTTTTCGTCATACACTTGTATTCCCAGCAGGATGAGAGAGACATAAAAGTTACCTTTAATGTTTGACCACACAGCACAGCCAGGTATGATATTTCAGTTTCCAAGACTTCCATACGTTTCCAAGACTTCCATATGGTGGAATAAACAGAGAAACAGACAACATTCAAATAATTTAGATATTTCATTTAGTGCTGCCTCTGTTCTTACAAAAGTAAGATTTAATTAAGATCAAAAGAAGAGAGTTGAGGGCATATCTGTTTGCATTTAGCTATGGCAAAGCATAGTTCTATAGTGAGCTTTATTTCTCTTTTGAAACAACTAGCTTCGCAGTGCATTTACAGATACATTGACTGAATTTGAAGTGAGAATTTCCTATTTCCTCTATTCTCCTTCATAATTATGGGCATGAAATAAAGCTGAAGTGGTAAATTTAGCCAAGTGGAGAGCTAATAACTAGATTGAAAAACAATAACCAGAGTGATAAAAATTCTTCAAAGAATGAAGCAAGTATGTCTAGAAAATAATAAACAACAAACGTAAAAGTACTTTTTAATATTAATTTATGTATTTAAATATTTTCTCAGTGGGAAAATATTAATTAGTAGTAAAGATGTTGAGGTAAATAGAGAAACTGGCAGTGATTTTATATCCCTGCAGGCATGGACCTACAGTTACTGGAATACAAACAGAAAGTTATTAGAAATATTCAATTTAAAGCTCTCCTAAAGGAAAATCATTAATGGCTTCATTAGTTATGCTCAGCCAAGCTGGATGTCTTAACTATAAATAGCAGAAGGGATTACTGATAGAGTGTAGGACTTATGGAGAATAAAATAATAGAACATTGATCAATGGAACAAATTAAGAAGAGAGGAGAAAAATATTGGAGAATGTAAACATTTGATAGTCTTAATATCAGCTCATTGAAAATTCTTGTCAAAATGTGGGATCAGTAATGCTGCTTCAAATCTCAAGTATGACAAGAATTACAGGAATAGTCCGTGGCATTTTACATCATGCCAAGCCACCAGCAAAGCTGACAGTTAAGAGCATGGGCTCTGCAATTACATAGCTACATCTGCTGTTTCTAAGCTGTGCAGTCCAGGTATGTCATCCCGCTATATCATGGGTTGCTTTGATTTTCATGGATAAAATAAGAAAATAACTGTATTTACTTTCTCTGGGTATCTGTAAAGATTGAGATAATTGTTATATTTTTGCACTTCATACACAGTATCTGACATGTAGCAAGCCCTCGTCATTTATCATATATGTGAATTCTTGCCAGTGTTAATATCTAAGAATGTAGCATAGCAGTGTTGTTGTTTTTGTTGTGGATGTTGATGATGATGATGATGATGATGATGATGATGATGTTATTGCTCTCTAGGTCATTTTCTTAGACTACTAGTGTCTGGTCCTCCTTCTGCAGTTGAAGGTTGTATAATAGTTTTACAACATCTGTTGCTCTTTCCCTGCCTTCCTGAAGTGTGATTTCCTCTATACAATGAGGATATAGCTATAAATACTTATGATAATGAATATCTAAATCTGTTAAGTGTGTGTGCATGGATATGTGTGTATGTGTGTGGAACACTCAGAAGAGGTATTTGTCATAGTACACGGGCAGACTGTCATCTACTCTTAATGCCATAATCATTGTAGCACCAGCAGAAGCAGCAGCTAATGAATGGCAGCATACATTTTCATGCAGGTGACAGAGCATTTAGCATCTGTCTCCTGGCAGCATGTCACAGAGGACCTGTGTGAGTTGGAGACACCTATCTGGTGGCCTGTGTGATGGAGTTGAAGATCATAGGAGTTCTATCAATATAATGAAACTTTGAAAGTGATAAAAGATTTTTCAGTGGTTTTTGTATTTCTTTTTTTTTTTTTTTTTGGTACTGGGGATTGAACTCATGACTGCGGGCTTGCAAGGCAGGCACTTATGCCACTGAGCTAAATCCTCAGCCCCTGGTTTTTGTATTTCAAAAAAACATACGAAGCACATAGAAGGCACTAAGGTTGCTGTGATATAAGATGCTGAATTAGAGACTCCATTCTGTACAATATCCTTCCATTCTTCTGTACGTTGAAACTCCTCTTGGTGCTTTTAACTAGATATATTTGCCTTTTTGAAGAACTGTGTTAGATGACAATATGATTATTGATTATCCTAAGATTGCCTTTAATTTGCTCAGCACTTGCTATTCCAAAAAGTATTTTCTGAACAAGTGTTTTAGAAGGCTTTTGGCAGTTAGAGACAATTTAGTAATAACAGTACAAATCTACTACTAGGCATACATGTGCCAAATGGAGTGCTCTATCCTTGAGAATTCTGTGTCATTTAACCCCTCAAAAACCCTATTAATGAAGTAAAATCCTCATTTTATTGATGAAGGGTGGCATGTCCTGCCAAAGAACCAGAGGACATATAAGGTATCATTTAAACTTGGGTCTGTCTAGTTCCATAGCTTTAGCTTTTAACTCTTATGCTATGATATGTATTGAAACACAGTACCTGTCCTGATGGCACGTACCATTTCATAAATACTGTGAACCAGGGGTTCTCAAACACTACACAGTGGCCAGAAGCTTCAGTAGGCATTACGTGGCTACTATAAGATACGAAGATTCTTGGAAGTTAACCATGATCTACAAAATGAGGATCATTGTAGGTGTAGTTGTCTGGTTACTAACGGGTCATCCATTGTGATGCTAAGGAATGGTTGCGAACCACACTACATGCTCTTAGAGACAAGCAAGGCAAAAATTATTTTTATCCCAATTTTGCATGATGCCTGAAGGGTACATAACCTGCTCCATGTTATATAGCAGACAACAGTGACAAAACCAGAACTTAGACTTTCTGATTCATAACCCAGTGGTTTACTTTTTCTACTCATATATATGTTACCTTTTTACCCAAGTTAGTCTGGTTTTGAAAGCACCTTATTAAAATGTGAATGATATCGGTATGATAGTACCTATGTTCCACTGACAGATGTGGTATTAACCTATGCCCTTTGTAAATTTTATAATTAAAAACAGTAGAAAAATACTAATTTGATAATGAAAAAAGTAGAAAAACATGATTCTTTAATTTTAAAGGAAAACAATAAACTACATTCCTGAATACGTGGATGACAGAATCGTCCCCTGGCTGTATGACTAGAGTACAATTACTCTTTTAGTAAATAATATACGTGTTATTAGGTGTGAATTCTGTACTTAAAGCAAGAAAAGAAGTAATTTTTTTTATTTGCAAAACCCCTCATGAATTGCTGGATTGTTCTGTGTCTTTTCAGAGTAATCAAGAATACTTTCCCTGAAGGAAGATACTGTTATTGTGTTTTGGAAACAATTGATTGTAAGGGAGCTGACTTAACCTCTTCAAATATGAGTTAAGACTTATTTCCAGAGTTCTTATTTCTAAAACAGTTTGGAAGATATCACAGACAAAGACCCTCTAAAGATTTTTAAATTGTATAAAAACTAGGCACATATGGCTACTGAGCGCTTGAAGTGTGTCTAGCACAAACTGAGCTCCCAAAACCTGGATTGGTATCATAGAGCTGCCCATAATAAATTATCACACCGTGCATGGCTTACAACAACAGCAATTTATGGTCTCACAATTCTTGAGGCAAAAATGTCTGAAATCAAGGTATCTACAAAGCCACACTTCCTCTAAGTCACTAGACGGAATCCTGCTTTGCCGCTTTGTGATTTGGGTTGTAGCAGTAGACATATCACTACAGGCATGTTGTATTTTCATTTCACTGTCTTTTCTGTGTCCACAACTCTGTCCTAGGATGTTGAACGTTAAATACTTCATTAGTAATTTTTATGTGACTGGATGTTAGAATGGGTGGAATAGGTTACATAAAATAAAACAAATTGCCTCTTTCTTTTTCCTAAAGTGACTACTAGTATTAAAATTGCATTGAGATTTTCATTGTACTTCTAGTGGACAACACTGACTTACAAGATGAAGCTCACCTTGCAGCCTTTCATGTAAATCTGTAGCTGTAAAATCATTCCCTTCTTTTCTAAGCTTTCTAGAAATAAAATACAGGCTGCTACTCCTGACTGTCATTGGGAAGTTGATTAGGAGACAGACTGCAAGGGAAGAGGGACATATATGTAATCTTGGCGAGGTGCTGACTCAGAATGTACAATAAATCTATCCTTCATCACAGTCTCAGTCAGATGGCATCGTAAAGGAAAGAGTATCTGTCCTCTGTCCATCCAGACACAGTGTAACAGTAAAGGAAGACCAGGATGGGGTTTTTTTGTTAAACTTTTTCCAGAGAACTCATAAATTGCAATGACCATAATAGAACTCATTTATCCACAATTGTTAATAGCAATATTACTTATAGTAGCCAAAAATTGGAAATAATCCAAATATCTATTGATTGATAAATTAAGGAACAAAACTTTGTTGACTTGATGGAATATAATCCAGCAATTAAAATGAATGAAATACTGATACATATGACACAAATAAATCTAGAAAATATTAAGGTAAGTGAATGGATCTGACATAAGCCATGTATTATGTTATTCTATTTATTTTGAATCCACAGGGCAATCCAAAGGAATGAAAATCAGTGTAGTATCTGCCCAGAGCAAGGGCTGGGATACAATAGGGAATGACTCTTTTTGGGTATATAATTTCTTTTCAATCTGATGAAAATATTCTAAAATTGGACAGTGAATATAGTTATATAATCTCATGAATATAATAAACATTGCTTAACTGTACAGTGTAAAATTTGAATTGTATGTGTGTTGCATTTATTTTATAAAAGAACCAATCTGAGGGAAGGATCAACAGAAATATTAAAATATTATCTCCTGAAAGAAACTATTCTGTCAGGCTGTCAAGGTTACATGATTAACAAGATTACTCAATTATGGGCCTGCCCCAACTCTCTTTTAGATGATTGTATTGGTTTCTACAAAGTCACACAGATAATTAATGACATAATCAGAATACAAGTTTCTTAGGGTCCAATCCCAGTCTCTCTCTCATCACTGTATTAGTGAACTTCCTGGTTGCATTTTTTGTTTTCGTTTATCTATATGTCTCTCCCTAAGGACAGCTGTGTGTGTGTGTGTGTGTGTGTGTGTGTGTGTGTGTGTGTGTGTTTGTATGTTCACACATATTTGTGTTTTCCTTTGTGTGGTACTGAGGATCAATTCCAGAGACTTTGCTTCCCCCAGCCAACAGTAACTTCTTTAATAAGAGAAAAGGAAGAAATTGCAAACCTTCCATCAGAATAAAATCTCTGAAGTTATTTCTCCTGAGATGTGATACTGGATTCATCCTTGTGAGCAGAAGAGGGGACATAATCTGGAAGGAAAGCAAGTTTGTGAGGGTGACTGTGAGAAGACAGGATAAGTATTAACTCAGCTTATTTTTGGTTTTGCCCATGCTCAAAAGTAAGGTGACTTTCCCTTAATACATGTCTGTGGTACATTTCTGGTACCCAAACTAAAAAATTCCAAACTATGATTAAACTTCCCTTTACCTGAGAGTTTTTGTTCCAGAACAAAAATATTAAAATATTTCAAATACACAAAGGGAAAACAGTTTCATGGAGAAAAAGTATCTGAAGAAAGCATGAAGCCACATACATTTAAAGATATGAATGTAATGATACGTATGTTGCTTGAGCTACTTAATGTCAAATGGAATAAAAACAGAGCAAAGTTCCTTGTTCCAACTATATTGCTTCCATACAGATGACATCTGTGTGAACACAATGAGAAACGCATTCTCTTGTAGTAGAAACAAATGTCAGACAACTTGGGGTAGACTTGAGCTACAGAAGCAATCCTTATATAACTACTCTTTTCCAAGGTGATTTGAAGAGTTTTCCAGGATTGACATAACAGCCCCATAATGCGCTTCAGTGCTCAGGGGTTCCCTTGTCAGAGTTGTGCTCTCATCCAGTCTTATCAGTCTTTCTGAAAAGAAGAGAAACCTGAAGAGCAAAAAGATGAGTTCATTTTCCCAAGTTCACATGACTTATTACCCCTTGCTGAGCAATATTTGAGTCATTTTTTATCAAAATAATAATTTTTTCTTATTTGGACTTGGTACTTGCTTTCTCATTGGGTCGTAACATGCCTAAGTCCTGTGTATATAAAGGGACATGAATTTTATCACTAAGGGTATCACTGAGGATATGTTAATCAGATGGTTTGGATTCCCTTTGTCAACTGTTTTCTGGTCTTGGTCTTTGGATGTTTGGTTATGAATGCTCTGTAGTCTTTTGGTTCAGTGACAAGTAATGTTAGAAGAGATTATTTTCATGAACTTAGATCTTTCTGTTATTCTGAAAGATTTCCATACTCATTTATCGATGTATTCATTTACTTGATAACAATATACTAAGCATTTATTTTTGTGATATTTTAACTCCTTTTTGACTTTTATTAATACATACATGTAGTATATAATGATTACATTCACTGTAGGGGATTGTTACTTGTACATAACACATTTCAATTCTCTTATTTTTTTCCTCCTTCAACCCCTCTTTCATTTTTCAACTTCAGATTCATGTATTAATCTTATAAGCCCTTGTAAAGTTAGTTATCATGTATACAGGTTGAAAAACAGACTAATAGGCTAAAGCACATATAAAACAGTCTGTGTTGTGATAGATTTTGGGCGTACCAAAACATTTGGGATTAGTCTGTGGATTTAAAGTATTTATGATCTTGTTTGTGGAAACAACTTGATCCAAACATATATTCTGCAGATTTAAATGAGTCATCCATAAGAATGTAGTGTTCTTGTAACTGACCTGCAGAGTAATCGTGTTAAAAACAGTTGTCTTTGTATGACCTATAATGGATAAGATTATATTCCTGGGGCTCAGATGCATCTGGGGTCCAAATGTACCTCTAGGTATAGTTGTTAGGTGTATGACCTTCAGAGGTTACATAATTCTCTAAGGAAGTAGATCTATTTAGCACAGTGATTGGCCTACAACCAGACCTTCATAGAGTCAGTTGGAATCATTTATTGCTGAAAATAAGAATTGTTTTACATAAAATTTTACCTATTATTATATACCATATAACAATAATAAATAAATGATCTATCATTATAACAAATAAAATACAATTTCATGCTGTAGTGTATAATACAATTCATTATATGTATGCATATTAAACTTTAATAACTACTCTTATTTTGTGAAAATTATTTTATGATTTCATTTATATGATCATTAATACATTAAAATGCATTATATATTATTTAATATGTAATGCATAAATGTAAAATAATATAAATATAAATCATCATAATAAATCAGTAATTATTCTTACTACTAACTTGCAACACAAGCAAAATAATTTCATCTTCACTATCTTCAGTGGACTGTGAATGAAAGTGAAGGAGAGAAAGGCAGCATGAGAGGAAGAAAGAGAGCCATAATAAGGTGGGCTTCGGGCCTTTGTGACAGGAAGGAAACCAGGTAGACAGGCAAGTGATTGTGCTTTGTTCTGTTGTAATGGGGACCAAAAGGAGGGCAGGTCCTTTCTTCACTGTCAGGCAGGTGGGAAAGGAAGAAAGAAAAAGGGGTTTGATGTCTGCCTCCTACTTATTTATATTGCTCTCAGGGCCAGCTGTGAGCTCACATGTAGAGCAGGTACTTCACTTGTATGGGGTTCTGGTTTTAATACCAGAGGTATTAAACTGCATCTTATTTTCTTCATAGCCTGCATACACATACATCTATATGTACATACACACACATCAATATATATAAACATTATTTTTTCCCATATTTTTATACAGTCTTTTGGGCAATCTGCTAATATTTGCCTTACAGAATTTTAGAAATGATGGAAAATACTGGATCAACCATAACAGGAGTAACTATTATTTCACCTAATTTTTTGAATTTCTTAATGCGATCAGGAAATAGAGGGACAAAGCACAAAGAACTGGGTAGCCTAAGGCCAGGGCCTGGGCCCCTGATTAGATAAGCCTCAGCAGAAAAAAAAAGTGTAATTGAAGCACAAAGAAAAAAGAACTAATAAAACCTGCTGACCACAAGAACAAATCAACAGAGGCAACTGCACACCCTCCTGTTCCCACAGCCCACAAGTTTGACAACAGCACCAGCTGGCACCTGGCAGCAATGAGCAGGGCCTTTGCACACCACAAGGCTGCACAGAATGTCTTAGACATAAGGGCCTAGGCTTCATTCTCCCATCGAGAATCCTCAAATAATTGTGACTTTTCTTTGTTCTTTCTAGTAAACCACACCCCGTTTGTTCCCCACTACTGTCCTGAGTGCTTCATCTTTGTTCTCCAAACAAGCACTGAGAGGGAGAAGACTGGTTACATTCATAGCAAACATGACTTAAAGCCCTAGCTTACTTTTTCATTGCTGATGATGGCAATTATCACAGCAATAATAAGAACATTATTTTTGTCCTCCTCCCTTTCCGCTAGATGCTTTAAACACACCATATAATGTGTATTGAATTCACAGTGTCCTCACTCTGGTTGAATAGCATCACCCCCATGTTACAGATGGAGCAACCCAATCAGCATTAGTGGCTGAAGATCATGCAGGTATGGCTTTGCCAGTACCAGTGCCTTGTCCTTCTGAATCATGGTCACCAGCGCCTCACTTTACCGTATCCTTTCTAGTATAATGCTCCTAGTTTTTAAAAACGATTTCTACACATCCTCTCTTTCCATTTCTCTGTGCCTGTTCAATTTAACCCTCATCAACTGCCTCCCCAGTTACTGAATCACTGCTTTGCTTTGGAGAAAACCAGATTAAATTACATAAATATTATCTCTCTAAATTGCTTTCTTTCTTTATGTAACTACACTATGGTGATTTCTACCTTCTCTCCAAGGAGACTCTCCTCCCTCAACTCCCAACATTTTATTTCCCTTTGAATTGTTACCTTGTTTTTCTCTCTACCACCTGCGGTAATATTCATTATCTCTTGCTCTGACCTGCTCTGTTATGTTCTCTCTGCCGCCTTCCTTCCTTCCTTCCTTGCTTTCTCAGTCTAATTATATCCTAGCCTGGAATACAGATTTAAAGTAATGAAATTGTCTTTAAACACACCTTCAAACTCCAGCTGTTAACCTCCCCCTGCGTTGAAATGAGTAAAGTTTTAATGTATTTTTTAAAACTCACTAGACTAATATGTCCATATATAGCACTGTACTTCATCTACATTATCTTATTTGCTTCTTTAAGGGAGAGTATGAAATGCTCTGTCCAAATCTTGCCCATAGGAAAAAGTACCAAGCCCCAAACCAGTCATGGGAATTACAAGAGTTCAAAGACCAAGCTAAAATAAATTCACAGCTTCTCTGAGTGAAAGAGTAAATAATAAAACTTCACTGGTATTTGTCAGGGTCCATCATTTTTTGCCAGAGTCTGATGTGATATTCACTGTAGAATTTTCTGAGAAGTTATGAAATACTGATAAGACTGGCAAATATGATTGTACACAAGTGATCTTTGTGAAATAGGAATTGTCAAGTGAAAATGAACTCCCTACATCTTCTTCTTTTTGCTTTATCAGAATTCTCAGACATCTTCCTTGAGAATGTTCTTTTCCCCCGTGTTTGTAATATTTACACATAAGCTTTGATTTTAATGTAATATTTATCAAACTAGATATAATGAAATTTAAAGACGATGCTCTAGATTTATTTTTTCCCTTATGATTATAGCTACTTGCTGTGTTCAGATGCATTTAAAATGAGGGAAGGGTGAAAAGATTATCAATTGCATTTCATAGTTGTTTGTAGGTTTCATACTATATAAACTTACTCTCCAAATCTATAAAAAGTTAAATTAAGAAAGAAGTGCAGTTTTTTTTCAGTGATTAAAAATCATCATTGAATTTTGGTCTTTACCTTTTTTATTTGATATTATAATAGAAATCCAAATATAGTGAGACCCATATTTGTACCTTCCAGCTTTATGACTTCCAACAAATCACTCTGCCATGTAGGATTTCACATTATGCTGATGCAAAATAATAGGATTGTGCTATACAAGATTTCTAGGCCAGTGTTTCCCAAAATTTCATTGTCTTCTATTTTTGTTCAGCCTTAAGTGAACTATGTAATAAGTTCAGTTTATTTTATTTTGTTTTTAATTTAAGGAACATTATCACAATTTATTAATTCTTATAAATTTTAAAACTATAACAATCAATAATATAAAAAAATGTGTTAAAGTCTCACTTGTCCTCAGAAGACTCTGATCCTAATCCTGATACTTCTCCTCAAAAGTAGAACTGAGATCCCGAGAACCAAAAAACAAAAACAAAAACAAATTTAAATGGAAATTTCAGAGAAATTTTAAAGATATGATGGCATCATTTGAGAATTTCTTCTTCTTCTTCTTCTTCTTCTTCTTCTTCTTCTTCTTCTTCTTCTTCTTCTTCTTCTTCTTCTTCTTCTCTTTCTCCTTCTCCTTCTCCTTCTCCTTCTCCTTCTTCTTCTTCTTTTCTTCTTCTTTTTGTTTTTTTAGTTTAATCTTAACTCAAACAAAATTACCCTAGAGGAGCAGCTTGTTTTTAAATGAGTCAAGAGTATTTAATGTCTGGTCTCTGAAACCTAAAATTTGTGTCACATGCCTTCTTTTGAGGAAAACTGGTGTGTAGAAGATGTATCTTCTAGTCATATGAATGGATGCTATAATGCCAAACACAAGATATTAACTGTACTTTAGCAGTAATGAGTCACATGAATCAAAGTTTTGCATGTGATCAGTTTTTCTTTCTACATTATTTTTCATATGTGTAATTGTTTTTTTTTTTATTAACTGCAATTAAGTTCAGCATAAATCAGTTTGGGGCTAAGACATGTAAAAACATTGTTGGCTTTATGATCTGATTCAGCTCAGTGGCATAAGCACCTACCTGACAAGCGTGAGGTTGTGAGTTCGATCCTTGGTAAAAAAACAAAAAACAAGTTTTTAAATTATAAAACTGTAACCCATCATATTCCTTATTTCTCCTCAGAATATCATGAGTGACTTACAGGGGCTAGATATAAACCCTGGACTGGATCCCTGTACCAGGGGACATCTTGGTCTATAATTTTGTCATGACTGTAGGTCTTTAAGCCATAGTATTTTGACAGAATGCTGAGTACCTGTGTCAATAATAGTGTGAGATTTAACATGGAAATCGTTCTTAAAGTCTTAGGGAGCACAGTTGGCTTTTAAACTCACGATTTCTGAACTTGCTTGGTTTCCTACCTTATTTTTAACATTCTTTAAACTTTATTTTTGCTCACTAATCTTCCAAAGCACAATCTTATTTCTGTTTTTAACCATCCATTCCTATTATCATAATAAATCCACTGTTCAAACATGAAATAATACTTGATTCATGGAGGCATTAGAATAATATACTTGTGAAGATCATTCTTAAAATGCGCTTTTTTTTTTCTACATAAGATAGTAAAGAAGATGCTGTACCTCATGTAAGTACTTTAGGTAAGGAATTTGGGAGTAGTTTTTGTAGATAGTCCCGACTTGGGACTCCCTCAGGGCATTGCAGTCAGGCATCAGTTGGGGCTACAGCTACTGAGGCTCCACTGGGCCAGAGCAGTCACCTTCCAGGGGGCTCAGTCACATACAAAGCTGATGTATTCCTGTTGACTGTTGATAAAAGTCCTCCGCTGCTTCCCCAGGGAGGTCATTCTGCTTCTTGAGTATCTTCATGACATAGACCCAGGCTTTTCCCCAAACCAAACGGTCCTGAGAGAAAGCAAGAGGAAGCCAGGGAGTCACAAAGGTCTTTTCCATAGCATCCCATTTGTTGTAAATGAGTCACTATATTCTGCATACACTAAAGGAAAGAGAATTAAATTCCATATTTCAGGAAGGGGCATGTCAAAGAATTTGTAGATATGACTTAAAATCACCACAATCTACTTCATGTCTTCTCCTTTGATTCCATACTGGTAAAAGAAAATCAGTTCTTACCTAGATAACAAGAAACACTTTTTAATTTATTATGTGTGTTTATTAATACATGTTGGCCATACATAATGATTATGTACATAATGATCATCGTGGAGAGTTGGTGTATATGTATAAGACACCTTAAATCTTTTACTTCTCCTTTCTACTGCTCCCTCCATCTCTTTGACCCCTCCAAATCTGCAAAGGATCTATATCCCTATTTCTTATTATCTTATTCTTTTTTTTTCACTTTTTCTCATTATTACTCCAGTCTTTATGTAGTAGACCAAGTGATCATTGAAAACATAAATCTGTCATATCCTTTTTCATCTTAATTTTGAGTGGTTTATTATTACACATAAAATAAAATGTAGACATATTTTCTTTGCCCACACATATCTTACACAATTTCTTTCTCCCCTTTTTCCCTAACTTTAGCTCATGAAAATCTGTCCTTAGCTTCCTGGAAGTTCTCATCTTCTCTCCATTATTAATACATGTCATTCTCTTCCTTACTGCCTTCCAACCTGTTATTTACTTTGTCTTGAGCTTCCATTCCCTTTCCTTTTTAGATTTCTATTACTGACTTTATCCTTTAGCTTTCTACTTAAACACCTCTCTGTCAGATAAAACGGATCTAGTAATACTAAGATAGCACTCTACCATGATCTCATTTTTAAAAAGATTTATTTATTTATTTTTTATTTTAAAGAGAATGAAACAAAAGAGGGCAGAACAGAGCTGATCAGAACAGGACAACATAGGCAACACAGTACTTTACATTAAGACAACTAGACATTAACAGTAGCTATCACAATATCTCTTTCTGTGCTATAGTTGAGCATAGTTTCAAATACAATAATATCAAACATAACAAAATATTATAAAACCATTCAAAGAGTGAAAGAATTACAGGGCATTCTGAACAGAATAACAGAGAATGAACAATGGGTACTATAATATCTCATTTTTGATAAAAAATTTTTGTTTATACTATCACACATATTCAAATCCCAAAAAGACACCATGTGATAGATAGAACCAATGGTAGTAGAAGAATAGAAGCATGGTAGGACTTCTAAGAAGGATGATATTAAATCAGTAATAGCTGTCATAATGTTTTGTTTTCTTCAAAACAGCTGTTCATACCATCACACATGATATAGCCAAACAAAACAGAATAAAACCATTCCAACTGAAGAATGAAAACATTGAAAGGCTTCAAAGCTATGAGATGGGGACTCATGCTTACCATAAAATCTTATATACTCCTATCAACTCTCATACTAGGGAGACTATACAGTACTTACACATGTGAGTCTGGTTTATTTCACTTAAGAGAATGGTCTCAAGTCGTGTCCATTTATTTATAAATATCTCGATGTGATCATTCTTTATAGCTGAGTAGTACTCCATTGTATAAAAATGCCACAACTTTTTTATCCATTCCTCAGGTGATGGGCACTTATGTTGTTTCCAAGATCTGGCTATTACAAATTGTGCTGCTATAAACATGGGTGCACATATATCACTGTGATATGATGTTTTCAGATCTTCTGGAAATATGCCTAGAAGTGAAATAGCTGGGTAAAATGGGACCTCCAGACCCAGCTTTTTGAGGAATCTCTGACTGACCTCCACAGTGGTTGCAGCAACAGTGCAGAAGAGTTCCTTTTTCCCCACAGCCTCTCCAACACTTGTTGTTGGTAGTGTTTTCTATCTTGGCCATTCTTTCTGGAGTGAGATGGAATCTCAGTGTGGTTTTAATTTGCATTTCTCTCATGACTAATGATGATGAACATTTTTTCATGTATTTATTTGCCATTCGTATTTGTTCATCTGAGAACTGTG